>JAYMTF010000860.1:0-29070 GCA_036897485.1 Pelargonium nanum | reverse complement strand
AGAGAGAGAGAGAGAGAGAGAGAGAGAGAGACCTTGTTAATAAGCCCATCATCTATCACAGCACTACTGATCTTTTTGAAAAGCTCATAGAGAGCTTCTATTTCACTTACACTGACTGCACCCAAGAGAGAAAGATTTCAAGTAATGAATTGATAGTTGTTTTGAAAAAACAAGGAACAACGAAAAACTGCATGAGTAAGGACACTTTAAAGCTAATATGAAGACCTTTGAATACCAAATTTAATCTAAGTTCCATTCACATTTATCATTATTATTTGCAGAAGTTCAGAGACACGACGCAATTCAGGAAAGAGAAAGTCTTGATATATGGAATAAATTACCATAGGTTACAGAAAAGATAGAAGGTAAAATGTAATAAAGGATAAACTAAAAATGAATAGCATATTAGGAAGCAGTAGGCTGATATCATACAAACTGTCTCCCTTGCAAGAATTTCGGGGTCGTCAAGGCCTCTTGATGGCTGATCAAGGCCACAACACGAAATAAGGGAAGCACATAAATGCTTTATCCCGTCTATACACTGCAACATGATAACTTCTGCACATCAAAACACTCCATACCTGTTCAACAGAGAACAAAATTTAACATTTAAGGTTGCTGATGCAAAGGAAGACCTAATAAGCTGACAAACGAGAGAACATACCTATTAACCATTTCCTGCAAGTCGAACGTGTTTCTTTCGGAGCTTCTTTCGGAGCGTATATGAATGGAGCTCCCAGTTGCTAAAGCAGCTTGTCTCTTTCGTTTTTCTTATGATCTGAGAGAGACCTTCTTCAGATAACACAACCAAATGCTAAAATGCACTCAAAATTTAACTGCCAATAGAAGAAAGAAAGAGAAAAAAAAAAGGTTAGAATAATATATGTCGGCAGGAACAACAAGTTATTGTCAAGAATACAAGAGGAGAATTTTCACAAGCAAAAGAATGCCAAGAAAGTAAAATGTCCTTTACGTTGTGGTTGGGGAATGGGCAATACCTTTTGGGGTATCATTAACACACTACATGTGGGAAAGAAAAGGACATCCATCCAACATTCCTGGCGATTTGAAAGTTTATGTATTTTAAATCTTTCCAGAACAAAGCACCAAATACACAGTTTCTTAAATTGATGCAGCATGCCAGAATCAAATATTCTATAAGCAAATATAGTGAGAAATCAGCACGGTAACAATAAAAGCATTTTCTCCCCAGAAACAGAGTTGGATTGCGCCTTACCAGAAGACATCATCTACAAATTTCATTGTAAGAATATTGACAAATTAATTAATTGCCCCAATTTCAGAAGAAAAAAAATACAAAGAGATCAACCAACCAATACTTGCCCAACATACCAGTCAACAAAACACATTACATGCAGATGAATACACCTAACCTTCAAACAAGTCCAACATGTACTGGTGTACTAACCATAAAAATAATGTCACAACTTGCCAACCCACAACTTTCAGAGACAAGGGACCAGTAGATGTTTTCCACAAAAAAGGACTAACCTACCTTGTCAGCACAACTTCAAATCTAAATGATACCAAAAATAACCGGGCAAGGCAAAGCTGTTAAAACTGAAACAATGACATTTCATCGTTTCATGATATGTATCCTGGTATCCAATTTGTTTCCTGTGAACCAGTAGTTGCAAGCCCAATCTATCACCACTAAAGCCATCAGAAAAATAAACTTAAAAAAACAAAAGCAACAGAGAAGGCAAAAAGCAGGCTCCAACGTAACTGGAATCCGCAATTCATAATTTCATACACATACATTCAATTCATATACTAAGCAGGAAAACAAAAACACCGATCTAAGCATGCAAAAAAACCAGCCGATCCAGGACCGAATAATCCAAATCAACAAAATTCAGGAAACAACGAACAAAAAATAATGCAAAATTCAACACAATTCGACGGTTGTAACAGAAGAAGAACGAGTATAAACCTGCCGATCTGACAGTATCCCAAAATCTGAGATTCAATTCACAAAATTCTGCAAAAGCACAGAAGAAGACAATGAACAGATAAGATATGCAGTAGCTTTCGCAGGTTTGAGGTTTGTTTGGCTGGTAAGAAACCTGAGGAACAGAACAGAACAGAAAGCTGAAATCAAACCTTAGAAGAGAGAAGGCAAGGAGAGTGAAGGTTCGTTCTCGGCAATCTTCTTCTCTGTGTGTGGTCGCTGTCAAATGCTCTGATGAGTCACGAATTTTTATCCAGCTCCTCATCACTCCATGGTTATGGGTACTTCTGGCCATTCGGGTCTGAGCCCACTGGTTGATCTATAAATTTTCGGGTTCGGGTGGTTCGGGTCAAAGATGTATGACCCGCTGGTTGCAAACAACAAACTGCAGAGGAAGCATCCATTACCAAGCCACAAACTTCCATGTCTTTTCCAATTTAACCAAAACACTCTCACACAACACATCAAATTTCAAATCCAATACCTATCCATCAAAGCGAATCGAGGGGGAAGAGAAAAGAGCGCCGCCTCGCCGCCAAGAGCAACGTCGGTCGCCGATTCAAGCTTGATCTCTTCGCGGAACCCTCTGGTACTCACCTCCACATCCCTATTACTTTTAGGGTTTATCTTTTGCGTCTGCTTACGTCGCGTCCCTGTTGATTTTCCTAGGGCTTGTTTGAGGAAGATTCTTATTGCCATTTCAGATTCTTGACTATGAATTATTTTGGAAATATTTATGCCTTTTTGTACTGGTTGTGGTGATTGAGGATGGAACTTTGTTTTAACTGCATTCTATTAGGTTTTGATTGGTTAGAGTTTAATTTTTGGTACCTTATGCATCAGTTTGATGATTTAGGCAATGGAGTGATGGTAAGTGATTAGAATTGTATGAGAAGCTGCTTCAATTAAACACCATAACTTTCAACTTCTAGTATAATGAAAATATGAAATAGAAGCTTTGGCTAGAGTAAAATTGCTCGCAATTCATGGTTCTTTCGTGATCTACATTTGAACCATATTTGACTGATGGAGCTAGAACCTGTTGGTATTTCGGGAGAAAATATTCATTGGTTAAATGATAACATTAGTTAATTAGTTGGAATATAGTGTTCATGGGATGGGATTTATATAAGCTTAAGTAATCTTTGAGAGTATAATAGGTTATAAAAACTACCTTCGCATCGACTTCGTCTCCACTAATAAAGTCTATAACCGAGTCAATCCACACATTTACTTTAACTACTCCCAACTCTCTATTAACCAAGACTTTGTTGATAAACTAAACTATAGTAAGTACCTTTTATCTTACAGAATTCTTTTCATTGATTCATACCATGTTTACTATTTTGTACTTAACTGTATGTGTATGAATGTGAATCTTCAATATTGATATCTATTGTGGTGAAGTTTAAGGATGTGTATATCATTACAAAAATAACAACCAAGGTGTTACCCAAAAAAATGTTGGAGTAATCTTCATGAATCCTTTAGCAAAACTCTTTAGGATCCTCTGTTCATATTATTCTCCTCCACTCCATCATATCTAATGCTATCTCATTTGTGCATTTCTTTTCTGATGCACACATATTGTTTTCTAGTAATACAAAAGGCTTTCTTAGCACAACCTTCAAGAACATATGAGTTTTACTAGTCACTATCAATAACTTTCACAATTGGTATTTGACATCATGAAATTTGTTATGAGTTTGTGCAACATGTGTTACATTTAATTGATATTAACTTGTGTGCTCTGTTTAAATCTCAGGAGATTTGGGTGGCTCCTCTGTGCACGATGAAGTTGAAGGAGACTTAGATCCAAAACATCAAGCTGGGTTACCCAATTCTCCAACTTCTTCAGGTGGGTTCCGTCAGTTTTCTTCAAAGGACTATGTAGAGAGGACATGAGTGCTCCACATTATTTTGGTGGAAATATGGAAATTTATGTTCAAGACATATTATGTTGTTGTCCCAAGAATTTGTCTTCACTCTTCAGACTGTAGGGTGGCTATATGGTCTTGGGAACATTCACTGTCAGATCAGGTCGGGCCCTGCCACAGTGAAATTTTGAATGACTCCCAATCTGTTATGCTCTATTTCGCAGCATCAAAGCGTTTTGGAGATTTCGACAGAATTTTTTTTCTCTCGGTTCGTATATCTCTGGCTTTATTTGCTTTATACCCTACTAACAATTCTATCCTGTGTAACAGGTGGCTGTGATGAATGGTTGCCAATGTTGTTGTGTCGAGTTTATTTTTCCCCATTTTATACCACATTTTGTCCTCCTTGTTTTGGAAAATATCACATTTATTTTACAAGACTATTCCTGCTTGTGATTGTTTAGGTTAAGAATAACAATTTTATAAGTAGATAGACTTATGGTTTGCCAAGAAATTGACTTGTTAGTATCTTGCGTGCAGGTCAACAATCAGAAAATCCTCTGCTGTTACTTGGGCAGTACAGTGATGATGAATTGGACGAGGAATCAAATGAAAGATCCAACCATGCCACTTTGGAGGATTCTTTGGCTGAAAATATTGATGAGGTAATTTATTGATTCCACAACCTATGTTCACTTGAGCTGAAGTGTAGGCTGAGCCTTTAAGCAGGTTTATTTTGCTTTGAGCTTGGCTTCAGCAGACTGTAATTCCTTATAATAATATTGCAGAACATTTTTAGTTGATTATATTTAAATAAATGGTATACTGCTGACAGTATTAGGATTTCCATTGTTTAATTGGTTTTCCATATAGTAGTCATACTCATGAACATTAATCACTATGGTATGAGGTTATTGTCCTCTAGTTTTCTTACACTCATTTTACTGTTTACAACTTTAATCATTTTTGTCGTATCCGTTTGTAATTGGCTGTTCATGTTTTAAGTAATCCATTGATTATGAGCGATCTAAATTTTTCGTCATCACTTTTCACTAGACATGTCAAGTGTAAGTTGACATCGTAATTATTCTGCTTAGGATTTTGCCGAATCCCCTCCTCTCCCAGCCTTTTCTGTGAACTACTTTGAACAATGCATATACTAAGTGCTTTATCTTATACTTAATTCATGTTAACTCTGATTTTTTTCTTCTCATTTTGGTTAGGCTGAGAGAGCTTCGGGTGAGGGGCATGAAGATACAAATGTGAATGCAATTGAAGACCTTGCTGCTGAGAAGGTTAAACAACAGGAAATGGAGAATGATTATATGTTGTTGGATGCTCTCCAGAACCTAGAAGGCTGTGATACTAGAGAAAGTGATACTACTGCCTCAGGTGATTTATGCAAAGCAATGGGCTCAGCAGAACAAATTTCTAATCCTGGAACAACTGATGTAAAAGTTGTGGGTGAAGTGAGTGCAGCAGGCTGGAAGATGGTCATGCATGAAGAGAGTAAGCAATATTATTACTGGAATACTGAAACAGGGGAAACATCATGGGAAGTACCTGAAGTTTTGGCTTGTACAAGGGATTTGGCCCATGGTCTGAATGAAGAAAAATTAGAGAATGCTTCTGTGAGTAAACATGAGTTGAATTCAATGGCAGGCGTTGAATTGAGTGGTTCTTCAGACCTCCTTGCTACAGATTCATCCATGGATCCAAATTTGATTCTTCAAAGCAAAGGGGATCATGCATCCAGAAACAATGAGTGGATGGGACATAATAATGAAGCTCCGAACATTGAAAATGGTGGCACTTACCGAAGTGATGTAATATCTAGCTGTGGTGCTGTTGATGCTACTTCGGGAGACAAGTGTTCAACAGCAGCTGATACAGAAAAGTATGCACTTGATACTAGAGCCAACGAAGAACATAAGTCAGTAATTGATGTTTCTTCACGTATTTTGAGACGATGTGAATATTTGCTGGAGAGATTGAAGTCATTAAAAGGGTAAGAGTTGAGTATTTTGTTTTCTCTTTCATTTGCTATTTGAATTGTTTTTGATCATTTGGTTGTCATCAATAATTCTTACAAATAAAAGCAGGGATGCTTCTATTTGTTCATTTAATATTCTCCTTCTAATAGTGAAACATATGCTATCAGGTCCAAGAATCACCTGCATGGCCGTGATTGGATGGAAAAGTATATTTTGGAAGTTGAGATTAGACTTTCAGATTGCAAAGCACTTTTATCATATGGATCATCCTTGCATCCATTTTGGGTGCATTCTGAAAGGCAGCTCAAACGACTTGAAAGTATAATTGATGATGAGGCTGGGCAACTTGTTAAATGTGAACAGGCCGGTGAAATTGAGGCAACTGGCCTTTCTTCGTTGCAAGGGAAGGACAAAATAAAGAGAAGCACGGGACATGATTCTGAACCAGATGTAATTGAAAATAAAATTGTCTGTTCTACTCCTGAAAATCCTCGTGTCTCATCTTATGTTGACACAGTACCAGTATCTGCTGAAGTTCCATTCCAAAATGATACTAGTGCTGGTTTTTCTTATGGTTTGCCTACTGAACAGTTGGGAAGTGGTGAACTGGTTAGTGAACAAGTTAGCGGATCTGCACTTTGTGGTGAAAGTACTTCCCATCTAGAATTTCATGCTGGGGAAGACATTGATATGGATGTGGACATGGAAGTTGAAGATGCAGCTCCTGTTGCTAACTCAAATATTAGGAATGCGTCAAGTTCCAAAGATTTTGCTCTCTCAGAACCTCAAGTTGAGCCAAATCAATCTGCAGATCAACTATCCTTTGTCTCCGATGATGGGTTCGCTATTCCTCCCCCACCAGATGAGGAATGGATTCCCCCACCGCCGCCTGACAATGATAACGAACAGATTCCTCCACCTCCACCTGATAATGAGCAAATTCCGCCACCCCCACCTGATGAACCACCAGAACCCTCATACCCTGCACCCCCATCTTACACGGAGACAAGGCAACCTCTTTCATATGCAGAACTTTACAATTTATCCTACCCGACCTCGAGTTTTGAATATTATGGACATATGGTTACTGAAGTCTCAAATAATAATCTCTATGTACATGCTGAAGGAAATCAAGTCCCTACACCTCATGCTCCGCTTTATTATGAATCTGTTCCTAGCACATATGCTGAAACTGCTCCAATTATAGTTAACCCTGTTGATCCCATAGCATATTATGGCCTTCAGGGTGGAACTGTACCTCCTGTGCCTGTAGTTAGTAGTATAGAATCGTCCCAGTTCCATACAGGATCTGGTGCTATGAGCTATGGCACCCTTGCCTCTGATCAATTTGGATATACTGCTGCTCAGGCTGGGCCAAATGTGAATGTCGATGGTTCTGCTGCTGGGGTTGATGCTCAAATATCATCACCAGAGGCTCCTTCTACAGCTACCATCCAAGGATTGGCAACTGTTTCAGCAAAAGAGAGTATTGCTGCTGCGGCAGCAGCTGCTGCCCCACCTAAGGCATCCAAGTCTAAAGGTAGTCTGCAAACACCTTGGTTATGTTTTGTAGAAGGGATGTAAGTCTCTTTATGGTATAAGAATGGATAGGGTTGCTGGTGCTAGAATACTATTTCCAGGACTGGGTTATGGATTTAAGATTATTAAGAATTCAACATATCTATGATTGATGTTGTTCCGCCTGATGGGAGTGCTACATAAAGCATATGCCAATTTTTCTTCTCCTTTGTTTTTATTCCGCCCTCCATACATTGTCCAGAGCCATTGATCATCCTCCAATCTGTTACTTGTACATTGACTCGTGAGACTAAATAGTATTTCAGAGCCCATGAAATATTGCTTAGGAAGTTTCAACTTTTACAAGGGAATATGGTATTTAAATGACAGTTGCTGCTGTTAAATTGGAATATCATCGTGTTACTAATTTTTCCTCCAATGATTTGTTAGAATTCATGTTAAGACATCACACGTAGTTTAGATGTTATAATTTCTGGTTTAGGACTTATTAGTTGTATAGCCTTAAGGAATAAGGATGATTAAATTATGGTATGGTCCGGTCCTTTTGTAAATTTCCAAGTGATGCTTAAACAAACTCTTAGTTATAATATCAGTGGCCTTGTGCTTAAAGTATTTATCTATTTGGATGTTATCTTACCTTTCAAATTCATGTTGGACGACTGAAACTGTTATCCAGTTTCTCTTTCCACTTTCACATGAATGTTGAAACATAAACTAAATTAGAAGAGATGCATCTTTTTTAAATTTGTACAATTTAGCCATATGTCTGGACACTTTTGATTCAATCAATTTGTGAGGCTGTCTGACTCAGTTTTCATTTTCAGTTTTGCGTGCTAAAAAGCGGACAGCAGCAGCTCCCTCATTGAGGTCAAATAAGAAAGTCTCCAGTTTGGTGGATAAGGTACTAATTGCTTCCGATGTATTATTATTTGTTATGGATTTGCTTGTTCATTAGGAGCACTAGTGCGTAGCCATACAATTTAATGCTAATTTTGCATGTTATCAGTGGAAAGCAGCCAAAGAGGAGATGAACAATGATGAAGAGGAGGAACCTGAAAGTGCTTATGAGATATTAGAGAAGAAGCGACAACGGGAAATAGAAGTATGCAAAGAAATTTCATTGCACTTCTGTTTCTTTTCTAGTTTTCTTTTTTCTTTTTTTTTTTGACTGAGTTGGTGATAATGTTTGTTACGTTGCAGGAATGGCGAGCAAAGCAAATTGCGAGTGGAGAGGCCAGAGATAATGCTAATTTTCAGCCTTTAGGTGGTGATTGGTATGGGAATCTTCAACTTAAATACACAAGCTTTCACAGCTTTTTAGGTGCTGGTTTTAGCTACTAAATAAAAATATTAAATGTTGTCTTGGTACCCACCAACGATATTTGGTTGAAATGTAAAGATTGTTATTGTCAATGTGTTTGATCTAAACTCTTTTAACTAAATGGGGTTATCCATTATTGTTTGCTGAAAAGTAACTAGTAAATTAACTTTTGTGAAAATTTGAATTTGAATTTGAATTTGAATGAGCAGCATTTGAAATCCTTTAATCTGTCTGCAGAGGGATTGTTATATGAATCCTTTTTGTTTGGTTGAGAAGTAATTATATCATTAGCTTTCATGAAAATATCAATCTGAATGAGGAGCACTTGAAATCGACGGATTTTTTTATGGATTTTTTTTTTCGCTTTTCATATTGATTCTCACTTTCATTTACTGTGGTATTGGGACCTGCTAAACGAATGCACCTGTCAAAGTCTTCATACCTTTTCCTTTTGACTTACATGATTTGCCTTATTTCAATTTCATGTAGGCGCGAGCGCGTGAAGCGTAGGAGAGCTCAGAAAGCTAGTGAAGCTGTAGAGACTTCGCCAGAGGCAGCTACTGATCGAAGTGTGCCACCTGATTTAATAGAACTGTCAAAGAATCTACCAACTGGGTGGCAGGTATATTTAGCTCCTTTACTATACATAGCATATTGATCGTACATTGGAATGGAAATTTCGAAATAGATCAAACATTAGAACCCTGAACTGTCCAACCCATAGTGTGGGCATAGAGAGACGGAAATTCAGTTCTTAGCTTTCATAAACTTGAACCCGGGTTTGGAAGTTAAGTTGAGGATAAACTTCTTAAGCTGGAAACCACCGATAACTTTGGAGCCTCGTATATTATATTTCTCTTCTTTTCTTTTTTGAATACCCAAATCTAATTTAGTTTTGGTGCATTTGTAGGCTTATTGGGATGAATCTTCAAAGCTAGTATATTACGGAAATACTGTGACCTCGGAGACTACTTGGACGAGACCCGCAAAATGAGTTGAATCTTGAGACTTGTAGCTAACTTCATGTTGGGTTGCAATTTATTTAGCAGTAGATTTTGTATAATTTTGCTACGAGACTGATTTTATGTGCAACAGCAATATTTCACATATACATGTTTTTAGTTCTTTTAATGAGAAAAGTTCTGCTTTAGGCAGCTTCGCTAGATTGGTATTACTTTTTGATTAATTGCTGACGCCTGTTAGTCGTTTTCTATTGCAATATCATAAAAAGTTCTATATTTAGCAAATTAAAACTACTATTTTAGAGAAAATAGAAAAGTTGTACATTTTTGTCTATTATACAAGGGGTGTGAAAAATTTGTGACAAATTAACAATTATCACTTGTTTTTAGTAAACTTCTAGCCCCAAGTACGTTATAGATGTAAAAATTTCATTTGTCTGAGAATTGATGTCACATCAATTTTTGTAAAATAATTTTGCACAATATTTAAGACTATTACAAGTATAAAATGGTTTTGTCATTTTCGCACTTACGCAAGTTTTGAGTTTAACTCCTAATTTTATCTTCTATACTTGTGTGTTTTTTTTTTAATTTGTTGTAGTAGGTCAAGGTTAGCTCACGTTAGCATGACGATTGACAACTGTGAAAATTTGTCATGTGAACATGTAACGTCAACTGCCTAGCTATGCATACAAAACACATTATTTCAATTTTTTTGCATCTTCAATAGTAAAAAAAGATGTCGTTTAGCGCGTGAATGATGCAAATTTGCACAACTAGCATGCTGACGTGGCTATGAGTACTGGCGTGTCTAACCTTGATATACTACAATGGGTTAAAACTAAAAAAAACTAAGGACGTGAGCTAAAATCATGCAATACTCTAATTAGGGACTAAACTAAAAAACATGTGTCAGAACACGGGAGACAAAATTATTTAACCCATATAAAAATGTACACTTATGAACAAATTTAGACATTTCAATATTGGTAGAATACTCAAATTGGCCCCTAAATTTTTTTAAAAAAATTTAAAATAGTCATTGAACTTTTCAATATGGACCCAAAATGATCTTTACCGTTAGTCTCAATTAGTTTATCTATTAAGTGGTCTGATGTGAAATTTAAAATATATTAAATAATAATTATTATTCCCTTATTTTGCTTACGAATTTTGTGTTGGTCAAGTAAATTGTATAATACAATTGGACCAATATATCGGCAAAATAATTGAGTAAAAATATAAGAAAGTTCATGAACTAAATTGTGTCATTTACTTTTCATAAATTGCTTCATTTAGGTCGTAAGGCTTCTTCTAGCACCTTCCGTTTTATCTTTATCTGGGAAGCAAACGACGTCGTGGCACGGTCGTCACCTTCGCTGCCTTACCAATTGCAGAGTCCGTCAAAAACAAATAAAATAGAAATAAAAATAAAAACCCCACTTATTTAATCTCAAAAACTCTAATCTTCTCAAGTTGATGTTCAACACCAAACCCTCTCTCCATCCCATTTCCGTCCAGCGAACGTTCTACGCCAAGGTACTCTCTTTTTTCCGTTTGGTTCCCTAGAAAATGAACCCAAAAAAAACATTATCTTTTCTGCGATATGTCACTGGAAAGAATCAGAAATTTTCTTACTTTACTTTATTGGGTTGGGTTGAAATTTTGGATTTTGATGTTGTTTTAGGGTAATTTCTTCTCGGGCATCGCGCATTCGTCATCCAAATTGAGGTTTTGAGACTGAAATTCCTTGATTTTCAGTTGGTGTTCGTGGAGATGGCGACAATCTCTGCAAATTCCATTGCCTTGTTGCCTTTATTAGCGCCAGGTATGGCTTTTGTTTCTAATTTAATGATTTGGTTTTGCTGGTGCTTTCTTGTTGTAATATTTCTATGTTGTTTGTTGCATTGGTGACTTTTGGAGCCTGGAATCGACTTTGTCCTTTATTTTTTGTTGCCAATTTTGGTTTGCATTGCTATTAGTCTAATCTGGATGACAATTTCCGCATGCAGTTTGTGAAGGCTCCATTTGACCTGTTGGTAATGTTTCTAGGGTCTATTAGTGAGCAACTTGTTGGGGTTTTGGGATTTATGGAAATTACTAGTAGGTTTGGGTTAGTATCGTATGGGTGCTACGGAAATTATGTGTTCTGTTTCTTGTATATTTTCCATTATAGTAGTAGATGTTATCAAACATACAATCTTACTTGGTTCGAAGGGAGCATTTCATCTTGTGGGAAAATTAAGGTGTTGATGACTTGAGAAGCTGGCATTGATTTTATATTCTGTTTTGTATTGTTTGTTCTTTTTTCAAATGTAGGTATCTAGCCTGTTTGTAAAGTTTGGTCTAAAAAGTTGAGTGGACGCATTTAGCATCTTGGTGAAGTTACTCGGGGTAGACTATGAATTATTGAACTGTGAACATTAAGAAATTGCTACTTGGTAGTTGGTAGGGTTGATATGGTTTTGAGATAAGCCAGGACATAGTTGTCCTTTCACCACATCTTTGCATAATGGGTCTATGACCTTTTTTATTGTTCATTAGAAGATTACTTTAGACTTCTTGATTGTTTGCTCCATATATGCCCATTTTCTGAATATTCGGTGTGTTTATTTATTCGACACCACGGTTGCTCTTGGTATTTTTTTTAAGGGGCACTAATAATTTTCTCATTAGATCAAATATTGAATGGAAAGAAAATATAGAACTTTTCCATGAAGATTAATCTATATGATTGAAAGGGATGATCTGGATTTTAAATGTTAACTTATCTACATCTATTATTCTTTCCACTGCATGCAGTGAATGCTAAAGGTCTGGGCAAATTTACTTGTTCACATCCATCGAGAGTTTCCAAGCAATACGCCCCTTTTGATGGAAGAAGAGTACAATGTAAGGAAGGGCTCGGTGATTCGTCGTTGTTTGCTGATAGAAGAAAACCAATCACACATTTTACACGGATGTTATCTGCTTCCATTATTTGTGTAAGTGTACTCTGACTCTGAGTTTGTCTTGTTACTTCAATCATATGGCTAGTTCTGTTTTATGACTTGAATGTTAGGCTCCTTAAAGACACCAATACCATAAGATGGGCTGATTGTCATGAGTTTGCCTAGGTGATTTTGTGTTAGCACTGGGAAGGATAAGGTTAGGACTGGACCTATTTGAGAAAAAAGTTGGAATAGATTCAATTGAAGATAAGACAAGGAAAACCATCTTAATTAGGAGAAACTAAAAGGATTAGGGATAGGTATGAATACAAGAAAAATAAAGACATGATTATTAAGCATGACTCATGAAGGAGATTGCATTAGATAAGATGGAGTGGAGATGGAGTGTATGAGTGGAAAACACTGAAGTATTTTGATAAAAGACTCGTGAGTTAACCCCAACTTTGTTTGAGATATGGTATTGAATGTGTACTGCAACAACACGAGTCACACAAGTTATGTAGTATTGAGTGTATGTCTTATCCACAAGGAATGTTTATCAATTTACCAGGCTAGGCTCTATCCTATTGTCTGGCCAGTTAACTTATCAAAAAATTTGGATTGTAAAATGAAAACTAAATGTATGTGGTATTCTATGAGTGTAAAGAATAATGGAAATGAACTCCGATGATGTTATGTTTTCTTATGGTTGGTTAAGGACAAATTCTCCACTGTATGCATTCTCTCGACCGACCTGCTTTGCCCACAGTGCATATCCTACCCTTCCAACGTCACTCCCGTGACCACCACTTAAGCATGAAAATTAATCAGGCTGGGAAAACTAATAATTAGTCCCACAAATCTCATGTCTAGGAATCATAATTCACTTCTTGATCCTTCACACTAAACGCTGAAGTCAAATTCAATCAAGCCCTAGCAAGCACTAAGTTCGAATGCTGTATAAAGCAACACATAACATTAAATCTGTCAATAAAATTCAATCTTATATACATGCATTCAAACAAACCCTAATCCCTAGAATAGGAATTAGCTACCCTTATATAATAACACAACCATTGAAATAAATGAAGAAACAATCGTCAATAATGAATATGAGGAGAGAATGCAATGCTGCTGATTGAATGAACCAAGAGTTGGCAATTCTTACCTTTAATCCCTCTAACAATCTTCTGCAGTAAACTACCTAAGCTAGAACCCCAAAACTATGCGCATGAAAAAATAAAAAACAAGGATCCCCTAATGTAGCCCAAGTAATGGACTAATGGTGATTATTTATACCAATGGCTGAAAATACAATTTGAAAGGGAAAATGAGGTTAGATTTGCCAGCGACACATGGGTGTGTCTTTCTCTACTTGGGAACACATGACCGTGCTGATCTGCGTACACGGGGATGAAAACATTCTGCCCTGTGCACATGGCCGTGTGGTGTTGACAAATGGAAGTGTTTCTTCTGTCTACACGACCATGTCTTCCCTATGGACACTCTTTTTTGGATTCTTTTCCTTAGATTCAACTTGTACTTTAACTCCTTTTAGTACCAATCGTCCTTAATCGGGGCCCCACACACATAAAATACTAAAAAGACATAATATCTAATAAAGCAAGAGAAGTAATATAAAATAACACATGAAAGTATGAGCTCAGAAGAAAATTGAGGGATAAATGTACAAATAATAAGACACATTTGACACACATCATATGGCTTAGAAGTTGGTGGTCTTGTTGTCACATGTATCCTTAGTTCATTGAACTGTGATATAGTTTACTCAGTTGATTTTTTTTTTCCTTCAGATGCCTAGACTATATATTACCCGTAATGGAATTTGATAACAAGTTTATCAAAGCAAGTCACTTTGAGCTTCTTTTCATTCCTATACCCCGATCGTTCTTTCTGTGAGACAGATCAGTTAAAAAATTGAGCTTACATCAGGCAATCTTTTTGCCTCATATAGACCTTTGTTTGGAGAGCTTTCCAATGTTCAGTGTGTACTGCCACACAGTGCACGTTAAACGTGTGAACTCCAGCTTGCAAAACAAGTAGTAGTCTAGAACTACTGAATATTGATTACCCCTCCGTGTTTATCAATTGGTAGATTAGCTATGTAGCTGGTGCATTTATGCTATTGCATATCTTTCTGGCAGTTGGTCATGCAGTAATAGGCCCAGAAACTCTGTTTGAGCTGGGAAACATCTACCGTATAATTTTCCCTTTATGTTTTTGTCAGTTACTTTCAGATGACAGCTGCAAAAAAGTTCATTGTCTGGCAGTTTAGTTATGCAATAATAGGCCACAGAACCTCTACTTGAACTGGAAAATATGTACAATATAGTATTCCATTTATGTTGTTTTTGTCAGTTACTCGCAAATGACAGCTGCATTAACAGTTTATTGTGAATCCTGTCTTCTTCTTTGCAGTTCTCTGCTGAGCAGACCCAAACTGTGACACAGAAATCACCCACTATAACGCATATTCCAGGTTAATGCTCTTCCCTCTGTTCAGATTTTGTGTGTGTATTTTTGTTAAAAGCGTTGTTATCCCCATTAGGCTAAAGACCGATGCCAGCTAAAGATCACTTCTGTACGCTTGTATCATGCATTATGTCATTGTTCATTTTCTCATATTATAGGTTAGTAGCAATTACCATATTGTTTTGGCATATAGTTGTATTTGGGATCAAAATGAAATAGCCCCAGCTGGGACTTACATTCTTTCTGTGACAGATCAAGCACTTTGTACTTTCTTTGTTGTTCTGGTCCTTTGAAATATGGTTGTGGCTCATTGTGTGAAATATTTGTCATGGAATAGCTTCGCTGGATGGGATCCATTGTATCATGCTGTCTCTTTCTCTTTTCTTATTCCAAAGTTTGAAGCTCTAATCTGTTGATGCTGATGCGCTAAACAACGAAGCAAAATTTGAATGTTCTGTTTGCTAAATCTTACAATTGTGTGTATTTTCACGCTCAAGCATATTATTTTCTGAAAAATTTCTTAGTGTGGAAATGAGCTATTAATGCTTTCAATAATAAATTGTATTCCAGGTAAGGAAAAGGGACCACAACTTGCTGATGGTGGCGGTGGGTTCCCACCCCGTGACGATGGCGGCGGCGGCGGCGGAGGTGGTGGTGGAGAGAACTTTTCAGGCGGATTTTTCTTGTTTGGTATTCTCGCTTTTCTAGGCTTCTTAAAGGAGCTAGATAAGGATAGTAAACGTGATAGGAGGAATTGAGTGGGGTTTGAGATAGGTATATTTTTAGACTTTGTACACATCCTGGATGTTAATTTTTGGGCTCTATTCTTTCTTTTCTGTCACTGCATAAGTCTTAGATACAGAGCAGATGCCTTGTGGTTTAACTTGACAATCTATTATTCACTTCCATTACAGAGTACTGCTATAGTATGTGCATAAAATGTTAACTATTATAGCCATTATGCTTGACTTGGTTTGGTTTGCATTGAACTACTTGCTCCCTCTTCCCAAAATAAGGTTTTATTTTCTCCCATATTTTTGTTTGGAAATGTTTCAAAATGGCCCTTAAGTATTCATCTTGTTTCAAATTGGACCCTATTTAGGTTTCTATTTCAACTTATTCCTCTTAGTGCTTAGTAGATGGTTTCAAAATGGTTCTCTTAGTATCCAAATTGGTCCTTAATTTGGTTTTTGTTTCAATATAATTATCCTAGTAACAAGATTGTTCCAATTCAATTCTTTCTTTTTTTTAAAGTGATTCTTTCGTATATGTTTAGCTTCAATTCGGTCTATTCCATAGTTTAGCCATCAAGTAAAATTGACCGTAACTTTTTAATCTTTTATATTAATTAAATGATTTGAAAATTTAACGTGGTAGTGCGGTTGTGATTACGTCAACAAAGAGTAGATGTGATCATTCAAATTTCGTATAAGATTAAAGAGTAATTTGAGTTTAACCAGAAAGGGATCGGATTGGAACAGACCATATAAAACTTAGATTTTCAGTGTAAGATGAGAGGATTTGTGTGATTTGGGGTCTTTTAATTTTTGCAGGAAAAATTTATTATGTAAGATGAGAGGTGTCTCGTACTCTCATTGCTTATGTAATTCTCTCTACCACCTTAATAAACTTGTAGATTTCACCGTGATTCATAATGTTTTGTTCTTTTTTTTGTTATTATTTGTTTAGATGTCATATATGGATATTATCAAATTAAAATGTATTTTGGTGACTAGGAGAAAAATGTATTTACAACAACAGACTATATTTTCTGTTATAATTATTATTCCTTAAATTTAAAAAATACGGGTGCTACGTACCAAAGAATGGTGAACAAAGTTTCCGCCTCCTAATTCAGGCGAAAATTCAAGGTGAACGTCAATGACATGATCATCAAGAAACCCAAGAAAGGATCTCACCTATCCGACCTTGAAGAATATTTTGCCACCCTTACGCGAATCAACACGAAACTCTACTCCGCCAAGTGCTTATTTGAGGCGAGTGCTGAAAAATTTCCAAGGGTGATAGTAAGATTACGGGAAAACAAAGCAACCCAAAAAATGTTCAAGTCTTTCCCTCGGGGAGCTAAAATGTCTCAAATATGTGCAACACAATGCATGCCGCATCATCGCCCTTACTCGTTTCATCTCCCGGGAAGCTGAAATTGGCCTCCCGTTCTTCCAAATCTTGAAGAAGTAAGCAAAATTTTGTATGAACCCAAAAATTCGTTCAAGCATTTCGGGTGGCAAACAACCAACCTAAATATGAAGTTCTGGTAGCGGGCATGAAAATGACCACTCTCGGGTTTATGGTCTTGGAGATCTGGTTTGTATCGCTATTTGTTGTGAACCAAGTTCAAGAGGGATAGAGAATCCAATTTGCAAAAATATTGGGGAAATGTTGCCTCCTCGGCCGAGAAATTTGATTGTATCCACAAACATGTCCGTGAGACTACCATAGTTACTCGATTTTGTTTTCAAAAATTTCATTCCAAGACAAGTTACCCCAAGGCTTGCAAGTGCAAATCTTTGGTGTCCTGAAATCTTGAAAAAAAATATATACCTAGACATAGAATATTTGTTAAGAAATTCTCAAACATGTGAACAAGACAGCAAAAACACAGTAGTGCCTGATTAACCGAGTAAAAACAAACGCGTTATGTACTATATTAACTTCAGGAATAACAACTCCCATATACGCACCCGTTTGCTACAAAATACAGTTCTCTTTCAAGTATCTACAATTAGTTAGCATTATCACAAAACATAAAATTTAAACGTTATATGATATATATACCCACACTAATAACTAGCAAACATATAATAAGCATTCAAGTTTGAATTATAAATTAGTCTCATGCATATGCATTTATATACGTATCTCGGTGAATCCAACAACGGTCAAATACATCAAATTAACCCAAAGACAAATAGCTGGGTCCCTTGTTGGATAGCACTTCTGGCTTGTCGGCCAAGTCACAAAGGTTGGATCCAACGGAGCCGCCGCGCGAGAAGCCGCGGCGGGTCCGGTGCTGCCTGCAGCGGAAAGAGCCGACGTGAGTGGTGGGCGAGCACAGACAATTGTTCCTTGCACTCAACGGTTTGATGGATCCACTTTGCGAGTACGGCGACATCTCCGGCGTCGCAGAAGGCCTCTTGTTACTGAGATCATCGACATTGAGTGGTGTAATGTATAGCTTGCACTGATCTTGGCCCTTCATTTCAAATCTTGGGGGTAGTGGTTTATGCTCCTCTTTTTCTTGATTCATATCTGCCTCGATCGATCAATCCAGATCTGTGAATATGTCAATTATTAGGTCAGAAATTGGCAATGGGAGTGTAAAAATGGAGCAACAATATTACCTGAAAATTAATTAATGTAAAGATCTGTCGCTAAACCTTTTGGAAATTATCGCGGCAGAGAATGTTGTGAGCGAAGAGCAAATAGTGAAAGCTTAATTTGTGGTTTTTAACCATCTATAATTTCTGTTGACCGTTGTAAATTTGTGGTAATGCATAATCAACAATTGAATGCCACTCATATTTTCCTAATTTGTTTGAGTAATTTTCATGATGATCTGGCGCATATCGTCCCAAGATGGGATGTTCGTTAAATTTGACTCTAATTCAAAAGGTTGAACTGTTAGGTGAATGGACTGTCTGATATATCAAAACAACGCATTCTACATTCTTTTGATATGACATACATTAACATTTTCTCTCGCATGCAATTCATATAACACAACGGACCATACATGTGGACTAAGAAGGGAGGCAACAAAAATAAGTCACTAATATGCTTAAGTCCAACAAATTTTGATACCATTAAGATTTGCGTATCAAGAGAATTGCGTTATTGTAATCTGTTTTAATTCAATAAAGGTGTGAGATGCAAATCATAAACGTAGGTTGCTGTTGAACCACGTAAATCTCTACCTTATGATTGCTCTTATTTTGATTATATCTCATCTTATTGGTTCATCTAGTAATAAAAATCATGTTATGTACTTTTGCAAGTGTCGTTCAAGAGTGTTCACGGGTGGATGACCCACCCTGCCAGTCACGGGTCAATGAATTCCAACCCACCATTCATCCGTTGAAGATGAAAAATATGCGGATTTCATCTGTTACGATTTACCCGCGGGTCAACCCCCATCTGTGATTATCAGTTTTGATTCAAATTCATAATGAATTTTCCGCCTCAATTCAATAGTAACATGTTACCTTCGTTGGCATAATATTGGAAATAAATACGAATCCACGAGTACAAGAAATGTCCAAACTAACAAAAAAAGAAGAAAAAAAAAGTCATTAGGAAGTGACTAACTCACTTTGTCCATATTAATGCTTCCTCACTCAAGGTTCTTGACATGGCAATGAAAGGTTGTTGCTTCAAGAACCTCAATTCTCTAGTTAAAGCAGAGCTTATGGTTGATTTATATATTGGGTTCAGTATGAACAAAGTATACTCCTAAAGCACTTTGATATAGTAAGAGGAATCGCCAACGCCAAGATTCTGGTAACCTTCTTTGATTATATTGGCATTATGTTACATTTCTTCTACTAGAAATAATTTGAGCCTTGTACAAAGCTAGCACTAAGTAAGATCCTTGTGAATTGTGACTAAATCTATACTTTATGTGTGGACAAAATAAAAACTAAATTTGGTGAGCCTTACTTAAGTTCATTCCATTGGATTCAGATTTGCATCTTACATGATCAAACATTGTTTACAAAGATGTTATAACTCATCTAATAGTTTTGATTTTCTTGATTGCGTGAAGCTTTTCTCCTTTCATGACCGTGATGATTTGCGTATCTTCCACCATTTGACCGAGTTACAGCTGGTTAACAAACATTGTGCGATTTAGTTCGTTAACATGATATGTGACTACAAAATTTCAAGTTCTTATTTTGCATGTTTGTGTTACTTTATGCGAGAGCGGTTAATGAGTTTTCATGAGAATAACTTGTTATAAATTCGAGCCTAAAAAAATATAAACTAGTGAGCAGGTGTTGATATATATACTTGAGGAGACATAAGTTAACAAAAATAGCTTAGACTTTTCTTTATTAATTCTGTAACTTTTTTCTTGAGAACAATCAGTCACACTCGTATCAACAAATTAACATATATTGAAATGTACTTCAGAATTGCGTATGCAATAATTAAAATGATTGTGTCTAAAATAAAAATGAGAATTTATTTCAAAGTAATTATGATGGTAAAAAATTGTATTAAGAACATGATGGATCATAATATCATTTTTAATTTTATTTCCATTCCTCATGTTTTATAAAATTGAATGTTGCCTAAATAATATCATTAATCTTCCATAAACAATAATAAAAGAAGAAAAAAAATGTGGGGTGCTTTTGAAGGAGGTCAAGCCACGAACATGGGAAGGAACACGTGCGGTGCATCGAAGTTTCTAGTTTTTGCCTAACGGAGGGAAACTTCGGAAAAAGACCCCTAACTTTATAACACCCTTAAACTGGGTTGGTTTAGGGTTTAAGTAAGAACAGGCTAGTGTACTCCCGACCCCACACCCCACGTTTGTTGACTGTAGCGGTACAAAATAGAGTTTATAAAGTTAAGAGTCTATTCACTTGTGGCCGATGTGGGACAGTTGTAATGTGTCTAAAGTCCTAAACAAAGACAGATTCTTCTTCACAATTAACTTGTATCTGCTCAGATTATAAATAAATCGATCTCTAAAGGTTTGTGCACATTATTTATTGTTTCACTGAGCAATATTCTCAAAGAAATATAGTTTCACTCATGACCTTTACGAGAATTTTAACATTAATATAGTCCTTTAATTTCTCACCTGGGTTCAGTAACTTTTCTTCCAATTACTTGTTTTTAAGTGTTTTTGGTTAGATTATAATCACAGGGGCATGAGCTTCTTGTTTTCTTATCTTAATCATTTTACATAAGGACTTTGGAGTTTGCATAATTCGAGTTCGTCGTAGGTTAAACAAAATAGAAATTGAGTAGTTTTAGAGCCACGAGACAATTAAAATATGAATGTGCAAGTAGCTAACATTTCAAAATCGCAACCAAGTGTTTGCACAGATTCAACATTTTCCATATATACTTGTTCATTTGTAACTATCTTTCATTTATTTAAAAGTTGCTTTTTGTTCATTATATTGCAATCAAATGCCACCTAACAATCATTTTCTTTATCATTACATTGCCATCATCCATAGACATACCAACTGTTTCAGATCTTCTTTTTCCTCAAATTGAAGCAATTCTTGCTTTGGTCACAAATCAAGGAAACAACTGATAGGTCCTCTGCTTCTACTATTGATGACTCCTTACCAAAAACTCCTCAAGCAACAGTTCTCTTTTTCAATCCAACACATTTTAAACTGAAAACATAACATGTATCCTGTTCAAAACCAGACATACCAATCTTCTTCCTCAGTTTCGGTTTTTGTCACCATACAAAAACTTAACCATTGCATAATAAAGAACATATTGCGCATTATGAACACCAAGTATACATTTATTGATTGCTGAAGGTACATGTATTCTGAAATACAGACGGCGAATAGAAAAAATGAATCATAAAAAAAGAACATGTACAAGTATTAATTTTGGTATCCTGGAATAGTATCCATCTGGATGCTTAAGCTAAGCACTCTGACCTCATTCTTCAAATATATATCTGTAAAGTTCTGGTTACTGGTGAGCTCAAATGTACAAGCAATATACTCGCTCGAGTAACCGTCCCGTGTAAATACACAAAACTAGTCTCATACGCAAAAACAAACGGAAGGGGTGGGTGAAAGAAAATCAAGGGAAGACTTGAGCTTCTCAATTGGTATCCTGGTTTCTATCTCTCTAGTTCTTTTTTGCAGAGAGGACAACAAGATATTATCCTCAGCCATTGATCTACACACTTGAGGTGAAACATGTGGGAACACGGCAACTGCCTCACCTCTTCCTTGTCTCTGTACTTTGCTAGGCAAATACAGCATTCCTGTCAAAACCACCACAAGAAATGGGAGAAAAAGATCATGAGCTAATGAAAATAGTAGTTGAGTTTCATAGCCTAGCTTAGTCTCTCTCTTTTTTATTCATACTTTTCCAAATATATATATGATTTTTACTTACCGGCTCATCCTCTTTAGGTGCTGATATGCAATCAACATTCTTTCCATGCTCTAAGTTGTCAACTTCTTTATATTTCCAGCTTGGTAGCCCTGAAATTTGATCATCGGAAGCTCCTTTAGCAACAGACCCCATGTTCATGTTGTAACCAAGAAAGTTGCTGATCAGGGGCACACAGCAACATAGCAACAGAAACAGTAGGAAGGGAAAGGAATAGCAGACAGCATTCCAGGCAAGCAGGGAGATACAGAGCACATGAAGTTTTGGAGCATGGTGATATGATCCAAATCTAGAATCGAAGACCCAAACATTACCCATCACAAACCATATTGCAAAGAACAGCTCAAGAGAAGTGCGGCACTTGTTCATCAAATGTGAGCTCCTGTGTACAACATAGATAGATTGTAAGGCAAAAATGATGTGACCAAAAAAAGCGTAAAGCATTTCTTATGCCCCCTAATAAGGTATAGAGGCCAATAATCTATTGTGATTAAATTTGAAGAGTTCAGGTCATCATTTTCTTTTCAGATCATCTTTAGCTTTCCCCTGTACTTATTTTAGTTGGAAGCATGTAGAAGTGTACAAAGTCCTATTTTCGACATATTTAAGACGGAAAATGCACTCTTTCCCAATCATCCTAAGAACAACCTACTCATTAGCCATCAAATCAAGGAACTGGTTTCCCAAAAATAAGATGATATATTCATGATATTGTTATATATATATTGCAATGACTAAAATGAATTATGAAGAATATACAGTACCCTGGTTCCTCACTGCTCCTCTGCTGTTCCATAATAGGAAGGCTGAAACCGTCAACTTGAGTCATATGAATGTGCCTGTAGCGCCCAAATAGTGGCAGAAGACTGAGGCCACAGCCAACATCATAACCAATAATCCATATCCTCATAGGCCAAATAGGCTTCTCCTCCTTGGAAATGGCCAAAGTAAACATTATGACGCTTATTTGAACAAGCAAAGCTATGAACTCCAGCACCATCCAAGCTTTGGAATTAAAAGGATTCGAGCCAAGATCAGACCTCGTACCATTCTGGTAGTGGTACACTCTTCTTAAGAAGCTGAACCACCTTGCTCGAGATGCCCTGATTGCTGTTCTTATCAAGAACGGATATGGAGAAGTGCTAGGAGACCTATTTCGTGTGCCCACAGGCATACGGTCAGCTCCTGGATGGGAATTCGATGAAAACGACATGGCAGCCCCTGAGTCACACATCAAATCCGGTGGAAAGGAGTGACGAGTATTCATTGGGAATGAGTATGATTAACCAAGATCAAGCTTCAGACTACAAAACAATGAGCACGAAGTTCGGCCACATGTCAGATTATTCCAAAATAACACTGATCCTGGGTTCTCTAGAAGTACAAGAGAAACCCGCTTTATATAGGAGATAGCAAGTTAACCAAAAGCCATTTAAATTCAGAAAAGCCATAAAATAGCAAACATTAAACTAGGAAATACATTTCCCATCAAGAAAAAAAAAGGAATTGGCAATAACATACACCCAGCATGAATAGAATATTTACAAAACTATGAAGAGTAAAAATACATGATCTCAACTGAAATTGAGTGCCAGCATGAGTTATAAGGAATTTGAAATCATGAAGATTGCATTGTAAATTGTTAAAACACAACAAGCTAATAGTTCATTTTTATTCAAAGAAATTGCATTTTAGAGAATTCAATAGGGTAATAATGTAAATACCAGCTGGGTCAAGCACAAGCTTGAAGCTTCGGCTACAGAAGAGCAGAAATTCTCATATTGGAACCAACCCAGAAATATCTCAACCCCAGAAACCCACAACCTCTCACAGGCAAAACATCAAACACCTAGCGGGCATGATTAATGAGACCTGAGAACAGAACATTTGATCGAAAAACTCAACTGGGTCTGGTCCAAAGGATCACCAAAATCTCCTAAACCCCACAAATCAAAGCACCCAAAACCTGAGGTCTTAAAAGGGGCGTTCTTGAATATGAATAAAAACAAAACAAAACAAAAAAGCCAATTGTTTATGGAAGCAGATAAGGTAGGAGAAGAAGATGGGAGGGGAAGGTGGAGGATGGGTCTCAGATGGTGACCAAGAATCAACAGCTTTGCTTTGAGTCCAAGGGAGAGAAAGAGAAATAGAAGCCAACGGTTGGCCTAACTTGCCTCCGATTTTAGTTTATTGAGCAAGCAAAGCCCAAAGCTACGTTGGTGATGATGATGATGCGAGAACAACAGCAACAGCAACATCAAATGGGTCGTCCTCATCGTCGTCGACATCGTCATGAAATCTCCTCTGTAATAGGAGAATTTGGATAGAACAATATGTTTTAAGGAAATGTAAAAATCAACAATTTTCAACTTCTTCTTATTTCTATTATTTTATAGGTTTAATTGGAGAAAGAGGGTTTTTAGGAGTTGGTTTTGGATTTTTATATTTACTTGGTAAATTTATATATATAATTGCTTAGTGCAAAAAGTGAAATAATAAATTATTATTTGAATTCTGGCGGGTACAGTGATCGGCAGATATTTTATGGTTGGCCTAATCCATCAAAGAAGCCATTTTGTAGATCGTGGTTTTATATAGAACCCAAATTGGGGCTCGAAAGAAGCCATCACCGTCAAAAAAGTAGACACGATCATTTAATTGAAAATGTCCGGTTACTAATTTTTTATATAAAAAAAATTGATTATTTTGTGTTATGAAAAATACGGGTAAATATCATCAAGCGTGCGGGTCAACTGGTAAATGGTTGTTTCAGCTTAATTTGAAGTCTCATATTCGAGTCTCAGGGAATGCAGATGCTTAAAACTTGGTGGGGAGAGTTTTGCCGCCCTTGTGGTCCTACCCGGCTCGAATGAGAATTAGTCTGAGCGTGATATGACTTTAAGGTGCTGATCGCGGGTCCGTTTTGAAAACTTCTTGATTAAAACAAAAAAAAAGGGTAAATTATATATGGGTATCATGTACTTATTATCTTCGGTAACTTCATGATATTTTGAACAATTTTTTACCCATTTCACCTATTCGACCGTAGTTAATATTTTAAATGACCAAATTATTTTTGAGAAATCATTTTTCTCACTTTCTGGCTTTAAATGATTATCATTTTTAAGTAATATTTACCGCTAACTTTTCATCTTCCTTCTTCTAACCCTAGTCATTAACAATTTTTATCTCTCCATTTCCTCTCCTACTTTCGCTTCCTCAACCGGTCACCTTTCCTTCGTCGATGCTTCAATGGTAAACACAAAGAGCAATTGTGGGAGCACATATAGATTTGATGTGTTCTCTAGTGCTCATGAAGGCGAACCTGCTCCTTCGGTGAACACGGCTCCTCCTATGAATTGCATGTCTAGATCTGATTTGTTGAGTTGCGTAAAATAACTTTAAAATATTGTGGATGAATATCATATTAGAGATGATTTTGGGGTTGATAGAGTTAATAATTTGGTTTTGATTTCAAAATAATTTTGGAGTAATTTGATGTAACGATTTTAGTTTTGTAATTTGATTTGTTCAATTGTGTAGTGTTTATGACAATTTGTGTTGATCGATCCATTTTATAAAACACGAGTAAATTTATGTTGTTTTATTTTCCAAATTTCCCAGTCTTCAGTGTGATCTAATGAGTTAATTGAAATAAACATGTAACAACTTATTGTTAAAAAGAGTCGGAACACATTAATGCTTACGAGGTTCACATATTTATCAACTATTTTTGAGAAGTTAATTCAAACACCCTCTTAGACTGTATATGGTTGTCAAAAGTGGAAGTTAATTAACCGAAATGAATTAAAGTAGGTGCGGGATGCATAAAACCTTTTGCTCTTTTGTTATGAGCTTATACTTATACGAGAAGAGTCCAGTTATTATCCAATAAGTATTAAGCATTTAGTCCTTATATTATTTTGAGTTGGGTCAAACTAGTCCTCTTTAAATTATATATGACATGGAGCAGGTGTTATTAATGTAATAAACTTAAAGATTATAATTAATTTATTATAAGAACTAATGTTCCAAAAATAATTGACTTTATAATTGACCAAAGCAGGATGAATAAACGGTTAAAGCGTTTCACATTCTCTTTAAGATCTTACGTTCGAGTTTCTCTGTTGACTGTATGAGGTGAGTTATTTGGGTTTAAAGAGGAGCTATCCCCTTCTGTATAGCTCAACGGCTGAAAAAAAAAATTACAATTAAAAAATGGTGCTTATTTTGACACTAACATATTATAAAAACAAACACTCATTTTAAAACGAAAGATTCATGTTTTGTAAAATGCAAGTGAACTTCACGTGTCTTATTTTTCAAAATTTCTAGACTTTCTTTAATAGAGGCAAAGCAAAACGTGTATGATTCTCAAAAGTGGAAGGTAATGAACGAAAATGAATAAAAGTGGGTCAAATTTAAATTATGAGCTAGCTAGCTTGTTAGTGTAAAAGGTGGTGTACGTGTTGGGTAGTGATTAACTTTACATATTTATAACTTATAGTAATGACCAAAGATAACTTGTTTGATTATCATAACTGAATTAACTGTCAACTTCTATCTAATACACATAAGCTAATAGCCACCTTAGGAATTCAAGTCATTTCAAACAAGTCTCTATGTTTATTCAATATTCAAATTATTGAATCTCATCTCATGACGTTGAAACGGATTGTGACATTTTATTTCTTAAATTAGTGGTCCCTATTTATAGACTAATGTCGGTGCATGTTCGTACCAAATTAATTAATAAACTCAAATGAACCAACTCACCAAGATGTTTTTTTTTTTTTTATATTCAGTTTACACTGTCAAATATTCAAGTTACGTGCATGTTTGTGTAATTTTGTTATTGGAGTATTTTTTTTTGAAGTATTTAATTATTAATTATTAATACACTTATGTACTCATAAGATCTTTTGATTTTTTGGATATCAATTCCATCAATTACAAAATAAAAATAGGCAGTTCTATTGAGTTAAAAAAAAAGAAGAAAAAAGGCAGTTCTATTATTTTACCAGACTGACTATATATGGCAGTTTTTGGATCATATATATATATTTTTTTTTGAAGGTATCATATTTTTTGTTAAATGAAAATAGATATATGTTCTCATTTTTCATTTAAATTATGACATTTTGGTGATGTCTTTAAAAAATGACATTTTGGGGATTACATTACTTTAAAATATAACTAGTTTTACAACTCAGCCAAGCTTGGGTTTTGTTTCTTCAATTTCATATTTTAAATTTCACTTTTAAGATGACGATGTGTTCTTAATATTTTGATTTCTTTTATTCCGAGTAAGTCACTCAATTCATAAAATTCCTACACTAATTTATGTTAGTGAATAATTAACATACATATAACATTTTTTCTTCTTCGTTCTTTAGTGTTTTTTTGAAAATAATTGAAATCACTTCACAATTGATATTAGTTTCAAAAATACCTCTATTAAATATTATATATATCTTATTTCTTTGAAATCTTTTTTTATAGATATTTAAACTAAAAAAATAAATAACGACTATAAACATAATATAGTATCATGTAAAAATATGTGTTTAATATTATATTTTTTATTGAAGAATTGATTAGAGAATGAAGTGTGATAAGATGAACTAAAATTTAAATATATAAATTCCAATTTTAGATTATCATTACTTTAAAATTAGGTTAGATTTACATATATCAAATAAAAATTTTGATAATAACTTTTAATATATTAATCCTAAGATATAAATTTAAATGTTAGGTTATCATTATTTGAAAATTGGATTAGATTTACATATATGAAATAAAATATTTTAGATAATAATATTTGTAAATCAATACAAAGATATAAAAAATGTTTAATAATAGAGTTGACACATGTTTATCAAATACAGTGTCACATGTCGTACAATGAGTTTGAGATATATATTAGATAGATTTTGATATTTTCATTTTTATTATTGTTTTCCATTTTCATTCTACAGTGTGTATAAAAAGTGTATAGTCTAAACACGTGCATGTTAGTTGTGACAAATCCCTTTTATAGTCTCTAGAAACTCATATACAAAGATTCAAGCCTCCAACTTCGTCCCTAATAGGCTAATACTACAAGTTATAATGACAATGGTAATAGGAGACCTCTTAGTTAAAATTATCTTCTAAGTAAATGTAGCTTGCACTTTTTAGCACATATGAAAGGTAGTTTGAGCCTTAATTGTCTCTTGAAATTAGTCATATGCTACCAATTTTTCGGAGTCAGTCTTATAAATGGCTTATAAAATGCGGAATTTATAATAAGAGACGAATTTTAGTCCTCCCTAAAGTCGCGATACTTGCGGTGCAAAGGCTCGAGCCTCCGGTTCCATTTCCAAAATTTCATTTGAAACAATTTCAAAACAATTACTCTAACACGTGAACTAGAACTAACTGATTCAACATTGACGCATCAACTATATAGCCGAATAAACAAAAAGTAGGAATGTAGAGAAATAATTGATTAACTACTACCATCCATCAAATCACATTAAGTATCGATGCACTCATATCATCAAACTCCACCAAATCATAAATATACACTACTTGTTAATGTCAATATTAATCAAAACATACCTAATAGGATTGCACACCACAAAAGCATTTGCCGAAATTACAAATTCGAACTTTTATTTCTTTTAGTGGAAAAAGAGAAGGGAGCAGCATCACTTGATCCCGAGGTTTTGGGAGGTGATAAATCCACCTCTTTACAGTCTAAATCCATCATCTTTTTCATTAGTTGACAAAAAGGCCCTCAATTAAATAGATGAGGGATCATTAATTGTAATTAAACATGTCTTTATTAAACTAAAAATATATATTAATTT
>JAYMTF010000859.1:0-29082 GCA_036897485.1 Pelargonium nanum | reverse complement strand
AACAGCAAGTCCCGCACGCCCTCTTGCACAGTCTAGGCCTCGACGACAACCGGCACCTGGCAGCGCATGCTCCACCACAGTCTGCACATTTCAAATATATAGTATAGCATCACTAATATAAAATTAATTAGCTAGCACAACGGTTAAAAAAAGTGGAGACATGTGTGTACCAATCTTGTCCAGGAGGGAGGCGCTTGTGTTGACCACCTGCGTACATATATGAATGGAATTTAAGTAAGTGGTAGTTAATTAATTGCTTGCAGTAAAAGAAACTGAGCAGAAAAATAGAGCCTAGTAGTCTACTATATGATTTTGCTTGTTCATGAAATTTTACCGTTGTGTCATGATGATCAGCTTCGACGAGATTGAGGACGAGAAGGGAAGAGAGTAGGAGTGAAGCAATGAAAACCTTGGAGATGGCCATCTTAGCTATAGGTAGCAACTAGCCGTGACTGATGTTGTAGGTGTGGTGTGTTGGGTTTGAGAAGTGGGAGTTGCTATTTATAGCTAGAATTTTGGGGTAGGTGCATGCAAATTAGGCGGGCCGGATAATATTATTTTGATAGCAATCAGTCTCGACCATCGACTGAAATTCATATCAGACACGAAGATAGATGCGGACCCACAAATTTACTGAAACAAGTATATATGAGTGTTAAATCGTGAACTAACATTTTATCATACACTTTGATGGATATTTTCTCCTTCCCAAAATGAGAGTAATGTTTCTCCTAGATTTTTGTCTGAAAATGAGTATTCTCTTTCTTTTTTAGTATGTTAGTTATACTTGAATCAGCAAATCCTTATAACCAGTATTTCTCTCTTAATGCATGATCATGATGATCCACAATCTGCATAACACTCGTTTTGAGACCGATTAAATATATTTTTTTCTCGATTTTATTATTATGTGTATATATTAGTTTCGGTCTGTACGCGGAATTGAAAAGGCAAAAAGGAAGAAAAGTAGAAGTGGGGGAATACTAATAGTGACTTGTCAAGAATATCATGAATGTTTGTGGTATTGTAAAAGAAAAAGCCAATGGAATCATCTGGAGTCTTTGGCTCCTTCTCTTTTGCCTGGTGGTTGGTTTTTGGGCTCTTATGGCTTGCTTTTTTCCGTTCTTAATCATCACTTATTTGGTGTTCAAAAATCAAAATTGTAGTACAAACAAATGTTACAAAGTTCACGAAACTCTTGTTATTTGCATTATTTTAGGATGATTATTTATTTACCGAACTTCACTTTTAATAATTTATTTACATTAAAGTTGTTTTATATGACTGTGCACCAATTTTACCGTGATAAATTAGTGTACTAAAATTTCACATAAACATAATTAGGTAGCATAGACACTAATGGACTGCAGTTTCATGAGTAAACTTAGGTTGGTCCTTCTCTGTATATAATCTTTTTAGTTTGTGCTGGCAGTGTTTACTTTATTACTCCTTATGATTTATATACAAAAGCAACATTATAAATTAATTGTCTTTTATTTATTTTGAAACAATAATTGTCTTTTATTAATTTATTAGTTTTCTTCATTTAATTATAAGAGAATTACGTATCACAAATTATACTTCTTTTTTTTAAGTATAGACATCAGAAATTCAGAATAATATATGTTCATTATGATAACATATATTACAGAGTATTTTTTTTCCTGCTTGTTTCTTAATTGTGTAGGACAGAACTCGCTTCTATTTTTATGTAGGATTATAATTGATACATTAATATAATATATAATGCTACACAAAAAATCATATATCAAGACGTCCAATAAAATAGGAACATGTATGGGAAAGTGACCAAAGGTCTAGAAAAGATCAAGCTCAAGACCTCCTCTCGGACCATTCACGTAGACCATAATCGAAGACATTCGCATGCACTCTGGTCACCAGAGAAACCGAGTATGAACACATTCAATACTTCGTTAGGGAAGGCTCCTTGGTGACTGCCAAGGTCGTGACACTCATGGTAACTTCTGCGCCACGTATTCAACAAAATTATTAGTCAATTATTTTTAAATGACGCATCAATGCTATGTCAACCGAGCTAACAATAAGTGAATATGGCTAATGACAGAAACCATATTAATCTATAATATTAAAATTCGGGGAGTAATATATGTAACTTATTCAAAATACAAAGACTAAAACAATAATTTTCTGAAAGTTTGTGCGACCTTTTTTTTACTTTTAATCTTATAATTAAATACTGTTTTGGATCTACTTAAGAAAAGAGTGAAGCTGCTTCTACTAAATGGCATTTGGTGTTATGAAATTGACTCTAAAAAGTCCGAAAATCATATGTATAATTTATATAGATAGCATGCAGCTACAGTCCAAATCACTCTTGAGTTCTCCAATCTTTGAGAACATATCAATACCACGAGTAGTGCATATACATTAAAATGTTGAATTGTAGGAAAAGCATAATTAATCAAAGAGGACAGCTATAGAGCATTAATTAGCAATAGTAGGTGAGGTTTACATACAACTTGTTTTAGAACTAACTAACCAATAATATATATGGTTCGCAAACTCAGTATCTGATAATTGGGTTTGGCAAGTAGTATATATTATCATAAAAACAAAGATTAACCAAACCTACTACACTACTACCCAATAATTGGCCATAGTATTGCAGTAGCAAACAGAAAAGCCGGTGGATATGGGTCCTAACATCTATATATATGGTTCAAGTAAGCAATAATTAATTAAGTGTTGTTAATTACTTAATTAACTACACAAAATACGTACAGTTAAGTTGTTAAATAGTGGAAAATGGAAAGTATAGGTATGGTTGGATTTGGATGAGAGTTGAGACAGTGATTGGAGTGGATAGATGATTTTAACATTAATTGGGAATTGAATATGGATCCTCTTCGTAGGACAAGGACTGAAGTAGGAGTAGAAATTTTAGAAACATCCTCAAAAGCAAACCTTAACAGCTGTGCACAGCTGTGTACTTTCCTATTCATTATTGGCTGCATACAATATATGCCAATAATACTTCTCGTCCTGTTAATCATATCCAATCCAATCCATTTGTTTATGAGGTCTCGATTCTTTTTCTAAAATATAATAATTTCAATTTCCATTATATGCTTAAAGGAAAATTCTTGTCTTATAAATTTAGCTTGTGATAGCTTTTGTTAGATTAAATACTTGTGCGCATTCATTTTTTTTGAATGATAACAGATTTATCATATTTAATTTTATTAGTTTTGTTCATCTGTTGGTTTTATCGTCACTATTTTCTCATCTCTTTTAATCCACTTGCGGACGTCAGCTTTCATTATTGGCTAGTTTGTGAGAGTATGTTTACTACAGATAGATTGATTATTTTCACGTTTTTCTGTTTTAAATTGTATTTTAGTAGTTATATTGGTTTTGTAGTTTGTTGTTACTCTTTCAGTGGAGATTGCGGTTTGTCTTCCCTTGTTAGAAGTTCGGTTTTGTCTTCCTATGTTGGAAGTTTTGTTTCGTTTTCCTTTGTTGGATGTTTGGTTTTTCTTTGTTGGAAGTTGTTTTATGGTAGACTTTGATGCACTTCAAGTTATAAAAGCCCTGCAGATCGAAGGAGAGGATAAAATCAGTGCATTCAGTTTGATTGTAAGTGATACCTTGAATCTTGCTGAGCATATAGCTAGTATAAATTTTAATTTTGTTATTAGATTTGCGAATCAAGCGACTTATATTTCAGTTAAGTCGTCGCGTTTTATGTCAAGTTTAAAAAAAATGGAGACTTTCAAGTTCATAACGGGATTCTATATTTGTAACGTTTGAGGAAGTTGTCTTTCGCATGCCAAGGAGGCTTATTGTTGTTGCCGAGCAAGCCCTTAATAACCATTATAACTTAGAAACAGCTGATTTCAAGGTGATATTGAAATATGCATGAGTGAAATGATTGAGCTAATAATGAGCAGCAAAAGAGTGAGATGCAGGCCAAATTAAGCAACTCAAATAAGTGATGCTTGGAGTGGACTATAGCTTAATATGTAGGCCAGTGTCATCACCAAGCCATGGCTGTGCCGACTACCAAACCCAAAAAGACATATCTATAGATTGAAAAAGCTGTTGCGTAGGCTGAGCAAACTCTAAAGTGCATGTTTTTATTAGGCTTAGCAAGGAGCAAAAGCCAACTTAACAATCATATTCACAAAAAGTCTTTGCAGCATGGGCTGGCACTCCCACATTGCCAACCCAAACACTAGAGAAGAGAGTCAGTTTCAGGAAACACACAAGCTGCTAGTAAGTTCCGTGCCCTCCCGTCACCCTCAGTTCATTCCTTTAGTAGAAACGGGAAGGGCAATAATAACACGACATCAATCACAGCTGTATGCATGTGTAACACCAGTAAAATTGAGCATAAATTTCTACGAGATGCAGCTGAAAATTGCTAGTGTATAGAATCAACCTCAATCTCGTGACTCTGCTCAACTCCAGACATATATTATGCATTCAAATCTACTACATCTTTAGTGCTCACACTACAAAGTACAAAGTACAAAGTTGAGGTGAACTTTAACAAAACAAACCCTCCTTTAGCCTTCATATTAAAGATCCATCTACCATTACTCTAGTCTGCAATAGTGTACATACAAAACCATCTTTGTTTACCCGATATAACTTCAAAAGAGAGATGAGAAGGGACCCAACTTCTCTGAAACAACATTGAGCTCTGCATAGTATATTAAACTCACACCACTCCTGATGGAAGGCGAAGAACAAGTTGTCCACCAAAAACGCTGCAACAAGAAAAAGTTAAAAACACCACCGTTAACAAGTGCTCACTTGCTCGACTGTAAAATAAAAGAAAATGACATTTGTAAACTATCAAGGAAGATTCACCCACCTCTTGACGTAGTAGTAACAGAAATCGGCAAGGATGAAAGTCTGAACAATCTCTGATAAGAGAACCATGGAAGGCCACAAACCATAACCCAGAGCAGTCAGCAAACGTCCTCGAGTATCCAAAACCTGTGATTAAGCATACAAACACTCAGTCTTCACCTTATAAATCATCATCAACTATTAAACACCCAATATTGTTGGAGTAATTAATAAACAATCCGCCAGCATGTGCTATGAAAGGTAGCACAAGCACTTCTCATTTAAGTAGATGTAGCACATAAATATATTACATTCTCCTCTTATTCGATTAATCTAAATTCAATATTTACATGAGAATGTATCTCAAATACTAACAATTTAGGCTAAATTTCAGTGAAGTAAATGTATCTACTTCCAATAACGTACCAATTTCAGCATAGACAAATGATATATTCATAGAATTCTAGTCTAAAAGGAAAACGAAACATGCACTTCTGAGCATGAAAAATATAGAGGTTAACTTCGACATGAAAAGGTTGCCATAGTCTATCGTTAATTAATTATAGAACAGTTGTCGAAAGTGCAATTTAAAAATGATAGATGCAACATGTTCCACATTATTGGAAGTAGATACATGTCATGCCTAGACATGCCTTGCTCAACTATCATTGATTCTTAGAATGTATCATTTCCATTAGCAAAGCTAATCAAACCAGTTGATTTATACATCCACACTAATTCCCTAATATCCTCAGACATGGTATCAAAATCAAACAATCAATAAAAATTTCTTCAAGATCAAACCTGGAGAACCCAATGCGCACAACTCAAGAACCTTGCAACTCCCAGTGCAAATACATAATGCGCTGTAAATGGTTCAACAATCTGAAAAAATTAAGGGAGGAGATGGAGGTATTAGAAAGATAAAAATAACGAAGGCCATCTACATACTATTTATTATAATTAAGTAACTAAACTCTAACTACTTATAACTCAAAACTTAAAAGGGAAAAAGGAAAGGGGCCTCAAAGGCAAAGTTTTATAGAAACCACAAACAAGGACTTGTGAACCTGAGGTCACACTTAGATACAATAATCGTTCCAATGAAAAAGTTCAAAGAAGCAAATCAAAGTACAACCCTGAATCCCAATGCTAAAGAAACAAAACCGACCATCTCATAAGCCACACATGACACAACTGAAAGCTCGGATAGGGGGGAAGAGATGGGCCATTCAATCTAAAAATCTGGCATGAATGTTATTGTGATAGATGAGAGATACCTTTGTGTTCTGCATGACACGTAGCTGTGGTAGAACTGAAACAGCTTCAAGATAAACACAAAAGGCCCAGCAAATCCTGTTGAAAATATGATGCTGTGTTGATGGATGGATAAGTAGAGATAGAACAGCACAAGGTATCGCCTATATCAAATTGGAGAATAGTCAGGTTAAGAGACTTCAAATAATGAAATAAGAAGATCAGGTTGCACAAGAATTTATAAGGTAAGCTTATTGATTGTCTTCTTATATGTATACTTAGATCTTAACAATCAGGTATACTTAAGCAGCTTCAAATGAAATAACTCAAAATGAAGAAACAAGACTTGTGCTATATGATCCGCACATGTATTTAAGACATTGCTTTGTTCTGGCTCATATATGTTTATCATTTTGATACCCTACTTTTTTTCCATTTGCAAGATTTATGCAACAGAAGATAGCAGTGCATGAAGAAACATAACCTGACATATCTACCCATACAAATGCTGACTTTATGGAGGAAACAGACATGTGATGCTATGAAGATATATAGGAAGTAAGACAAGTTCAACCAATAATTCAATACGAGGAAATTAGAGATAAGAAACTCATGAAATGCAAATGACTGAAACATACCACATAGTAAATAGCAAAATTGTCTTTGTCATCCATGTAACTGGATTTCAGATTAAACCGTATCATATATATAACCCAAAGAGTAGTCAGCAAAGTTGCTGAATCGAGTAATGTGTGTATATCATATTCCATCACAAAACTGCAGTAGAGCCTAACAACTAAGAACATAGCTGTTAGTTCCTGTGTCTTGAGTGAAATTCCTGCAAACAAATGACAGGGAGAGTTATAAACAAGACAAATCCCATTCACAAAATCTATAGGAGAAACAACATGAGTAGAAATTACAAGACCTTATTGTGTCAATTTATTATAAGGAATCAAGCAAGAAGCATAATAACTAGAGTTCGTTTTACCTTTCTTTTAAAGATTTTAAGTTCTATATGTGCAGGTATACTTGTTATCTCGTATAGACGCACATATGCGCTACATAACTACATATATACTATCATGATAGCATCACCAGCCTCACAGTTTTCTTAGTCTTCTATATATGTTGACTTGGACATGCAAAAAAATGAAATTATAGCAACCCTATCAGACTGCTGAAACCACATAAAGTCATAAACCAAATGCATGTAGCTGCAGGTGTGCTCTACTGCTGTGATTCCTCACCCACATTTGAACCGAATATCAGAATATGTGACTACAAACTGCATGCTAGTTTAAGTCTATATACTTGGCTTTGGGAGTCTATAGCAGAAAAATGGATGCTAAATGTTATCAAGAGAAATTATCATTCATTTTAGATATCTCAAAGTTGAAGAAAGAATATGTCATACCATTATCATGCCCACCCGTAACCCATTATTTTGTATTTTACTATGAGGAGAGATAAAGTTTCAAAATTCAAACAAACAGACTTAACAGAGTACAATTTGTCCATATAAAATATGAATACTTTAATAGTTGGGGCTCAATTTAGCACAGTCAAGTGACCTTAAGAATCTATCATCCATATTACTTGGCACAAACACAAACCTAACTCACTATAGATCCATCACTCTGCAGAATGTCCCTTGTATTTGTGTTCCAAGATTTTGCCTCCAAAATTCAGACCACCAGGAAAAATATCCATGCAAACAAAGAGAGCATTTTGCACCTTCACATGTTTAGAGGTTTACATAGTTTCTTACTCATTTTTTTACAGGAAATTCCTTCTACTTCATCAAACAAAGAAAATCGGAAAGGACAATTGCACTACCAGCTAGTGCTGTCCAAGTAGCTTTTTTTTTTTCATGGAACCCCAAAAGAGACATTACTTATCCTAGGCCAACATCTAAACAGAACAGCACACATTCCCTCTAAGGCTCTAAATCAGGTAACAATCAAACAAACCAGCACAAGTACAACACGACATCAACATGCAACCATGAAGAGCACTGGGAAACAAAAAAAATCACATTTTTGTAGACACAAAACAAAACCCCCTTTTCAACAACCCTAAATACCAAAGACCCATTGAATTTTCAGGCATAATTCATTGTGGGTAGCTCTGCTACAACCAGTTTACACAGGGAATTGAACAGATAATTTCATCACATTGATTTCAAACTCAAACAACATGATCGGGCTATCTATATCTCGGCCTCATCACGATCCGAAACCGAAATCCAAGGTACTAGATATACAAACAAAACTCAAGAAGAACCAGGGCCTAGCTAGAAAAACCCCAAAACACAGAGAAAACGCAAAATGCAGAGAACCCTAAATTGGGAAAAGCACTGTTTACCGGCACAAGTCTTCTCCTTTGTGAGCTTATAGATGAGGACGGAGATACCGATGGCGTGTACGGCCTCAGCAGCCACAAACAGGTTGTCGTGATCGTGAACAATCATCCTCAGACACACAAGCGCCGCCATTCCCGCCACCACGGCCATGAACGCCTTCACCTTCGGCGGCTGCCGCCGAACCCATGTCGACAGCGCGTGGATCGGTCTCTTCGTTGCCTTCATTCTCAGCCTCACTCACTCTCTCTCTCTCCGTCTGCTGTATAGCTCCCTCTCCCGGAGTAGTAGCAAGCAACAACAGTAACGCAACACTTGAAGAAGCAGTTCCGTTTAAGAAAACAAAGAAGCTAGCTCGTGTCGTGCCTGTGTGGATTTGACTATTTGTGATGTGAACAGCTGTGTCGTAATAAATGGGGACTGAGGATTTGAGCTTCCCTTTTTGGACCTTAATTGGATTTGGTCATGGCTGTGTTTTGTATGGTCATTGAGTTGTTGAAATGGTTTGTTGTTTGGTGGGAGTTGGATAATTAGGAGGTGAGGTCTGGTGGTGGTAGTGGTGGTCTTGTGCCTCACATCATTTGGCATAATGGCTTGGGCTGGTCACCAACCACTTACACTTGGGTGGTGTTGGTGCCTAGCCCACTTAATTAGCTAACTTTATGTTTGTTTTCTTTCACACAATTTGACCACCAAGTCCATCCAAAATCCAATGACCGATCATGGATTAGGCTAGCAAATTTGTTTTTGTTTTTTTCCTAAAAACAAGGGATATATTAAGCTATATAATAGTGTCTTTAGAGACTATTATGAAAGTTACATAATCATAGTGAGATAGAAAATAATACATATCATTAGAAAAATGATACATATTATTCAACCAATCATAAGTAAAATTAACTTTCTTTGGAATGACCGTATACACGACTTTGCCAATAAGACGTTTCTTATCCTTGTAATCATTTATCAAAGAAACCCAATGATGAGATATATAGCATAACCCTAAACCATCATCTTGTGGATACTAATCACACTATTACATTTTGTTTCTATGATGACAATTTGTGCCTCATTTCTTATCCACATTTCTAACCCATCAGACATCGCTCAAAGCTTCGCAAGATCAAATTTATAAATTTCAACCTTTTCAGAAGAATTTGTCATTTAGAAATCATTGTGATCTCTAATTATAATGTCCGTAGAACTTGTTTTTTCTAAACAATCAACGTAGATTTTAATCCATGAAATTTGTTGTACTATCTAATTAGTGATTTCATTGGACAAGATCTAGTGTGATAGCTATGCTGAAACCTGAGACTCTAAAAGATCATCATCCACTTGTTGTAATGGTTGTTGGTTCACCGCAATTTATTACTTATGTAAAAGTAGAAACTTCAAGAAAATGGGCCAAATGGTTCATGCAATTAATTTAATCAATTGTGTTTTTACTGTATTTTCTGAAGGAACTGAAGGCTACTTGCACAATCACTCATTACCCACACAAATAATTAATGATAAATGTTATTAGCCTGTGGTATGCTTTTGAGTTGCATTGCATTCTTGTAAATTTAACAATTTCAAAGTAAAGAAAGTTGTGTCAAATAGTCCATGAAGCAGATCTTTTTACAAGTGGTTTCATCAGCTTGTCCTCCTCAAGTGAAATCATGCCCAAATGAGACGGGTCTTCAAGCATCATCTTGGCCACCAGGTACCCTGCAATGGACCAAGTCTGGTACTTTCTCGCTTGCTTCCCGACGTACCGCCCTAGCTTCCCGTCATAGTACTCCGGCCAATGATCCTTTCCCATCCGGCTTTCAGCGAGCTCTATAGCCCGTCTCGCAATCTGCGGACGACCAGTCTTGATGCATGCCGCTGTGAGGAGCCATATAAGAACTGCAACAAGACATTCACAACATATAAAAGTAAACTTCAATAACATTTTCATTAGAAAAAAGAATCTCAGACATGAGTTATAGCCATTAAGGTGATGTCACCTCATCAGTTAACACTCAAACATGTTCTAATGAACCTGTGGGCGCGGAGCGACCGCCCGGATCTAATTCTTTTGTGTCTTGGCTGATATTCCAAGCACTTTTAGTACATTTTGTTAGCTTATATTTGTTATAAGGATAGTTCAGTCTTTTCCTATGTTCTATTTGCTCAACTCTTGTCTATTGTCACATATATTGCAATACAAGAACTGGTTTTGTTTATTTGTCTCTAGTTTATCACATTTCAAGAACATGTACAGAAGCTCACCAGGCCAAGATCCTCCATTGTGGTAGCTCCATCTAGTGTTCTTCGGGTCACAACCGGTAACTATCCGCCATTCGTGACTCTCTATAGCCGGATAACATATCTTCAACGGCATTTCCCCGACCAACTCATCCCAACGCGACTCAATGAGGTCCATTATGGCCGCGGCTTGCTCAGGCGTGGCCAAAGACGACAAGATTGCAACACAGTTACCTAAGCAGAACCACCTAAAATCCATTCTTGCAGGACTTACATTTCCAATGAAGTATCCGCCGCGGCTTGGCATGAAATCAAACACCCAATCCGGAAGAGAATCAGGCATCACATTGAACTTGTTAACTGCAGTGTGAGAGTACTCTTCTGTTTTATACCTATAGATATCATTTAGCTGCTTCTTGTCCAGCCAAAAATAGCTTCTCATGTGAAAGCTCAGAGCATGGAGGCGTTTCACTATCCGCTCCATGAACTCCTTGCCCTCATCATCATGCTTGAGCAAGACCAAGGCACATCTCAATGCCATAAAGAAAAGAGCTTGTATTTCAATTGGGTAGCCATATACACCCTGAAATCAACAAAACAATTGATATAAGAGGATACAAACACTCAGTAAGGTAAGTGGTTGATTTCACTTGGTCCCTCGAGATCTCAGTTATGAGTCTCGTTATCTGTACGCTTGCTGATCAAAATAAAGTACCATTCTACGGTCAATCATAGAGGATATGGAATCAGATTTTATCAAGTAGAGCATAGAAAGTACCATTCTACGGTCAATCATGGAGCATCCATCAGCACATAGTAGAGTTGGGAATGTGTCAAAGCCTTCTGATAGGCACAAATTGAGAATTAGGTGCATGCCCCTTTGGCATTCAGGCATTTCAGCCAAGGAAGAGTCTCCCGTGGACTTGGTATACGCGCGAAGCAATATGATCCACCAGAATCCAGAATCAACTGGTGCTACTCTTCCTATTGCACACTCACCAAAGTCTGCCAGGACTGTGTCTTCATTCTTTACTGGGTCATGGAGCACTTTGAAACTTGCTGGCATTACTCCTGCCCCTAGCTTGAACTGATCCACCATTTTTTCCCGGGATTGGAGGCGAATCGTTTTCAAAAGAAAGTTCTTGACTATCTCATGTTCCCCATTCATCATAAAGGCCAAGGCACTTGGCACAAAATCTCTAACAAAAACCTATTATGCACAGGATGGTTAGAATTTCCAACTTAGGCTAAAACCTCAGGACAAAGAGGGCTTGGCACAAAGCATCACAAGAACTTTGCATTATGTTATTGCATTTGTATAAATACTACAAAAATGTGTAAGATTTAGGGTCATATGATAGACAACAATCAAAAGAGAAAGGCCAAGGCACTTGGCACAAAAATCTCTAACAAAAACCTATTATGCACAAGTGGTTAAAATTTCCAACTTAGGCTAAAACCTCAGGACAAAGAGGGCTTGGCACAAAGCATTACAAGAACCTTGCATTATGTTATTGCATTTGTATAAATACTACAAAAATGTAACAATTAAGAGAGGGGATTGATCACTCACCTGATCATAATTAAGTTCTTCAACTGACTGGTCTACCGCGGCAATAGTCCCAACTGGCTGTCCACGAAAGTAAACTAACGAACGCCTCAAACACTCCCACGCATCTGCAACCATGGGATGTGACTCACAGTGACTAGATTTAGGCGTATTGAAACCGGACCTCAGAGGAGGAGAGCAAGCATAGTCCAAATGGTCTATGATTATGCGGGAGTTTTCAGGATATCTGTAAGGATTGCGGGGCGATAAAGTAATTGATAGGTCCCCGAAAGATCTCTCATCAAAGGACCTGTTCTTTTCTATGTTAATGGGTCTTGGTTTGTCCAATAACCTCGCAAAATCAGAGTCGTCGATTTCGAACATTGTCTCATGACTTCTTAGACTTCCATTATGAGACACTTCCATAGTAACTGCTGACATTCTTGAATAAAACACTGCACAAGATCAACATAAACAAAACAAAAAATTCTTAATGCACAAGAAATGGTATTAGACCAAAAGCTATGAAAGTGGAAATGGGGAAGAGGACTTTTCACAAACACCTTAAGGACAAAACAAGAAAAAAAAAACACATGCACCTTCGTGGGCATCAAAAGATGAAAGGAACATGGCTCATCCATGTACAGCCTTTTATATGTGACAGTAGCAAGGTAAAGGTTGCTGGCAGTAGCTGTCAATGGAGTTGGAGCCCAAAAAAATATAAAGAAATTAATGAACAGAGACTTGAAACATGGTGATCCTACAAGATTGGAAATCTTGGTACATCCGATACTTGGTTAGGAATTCACTCCCACAATTGTTTTATCTTTTAGCAATTGTGACTTTTGTTAAAAGTTTACTACTTTGGTGCAGATTTTTCATTTTATCTTTTTAATCCAGATTGGTCATTTTTAGGGGAAAAAGACACTGCAGAAAGCTTTTACAAATGTAGGATTGGGACAAACAATTGTTCCTTGTAATTAACGATGTGTTTAGGTATTTTTTTGGCATACACTATATCTGGAATGTATCTTTTATTTTGTGTCGCGACAAAGGAAGTGGAAGCAGTTAAGAGACAAGTGGTAAGGGATAATTGTTAATGCCAATGTGATTTACTCTTGGAGACACAGACTTTCTTGTATTATTGTTAGCAGTTTATGTTATGAAACCTCTAATTAGTCCTAACATTATCAATTAATTTTACCTTGAGAGTTTAAGGAAAATATATCTCGCATCCAACTATTTCATGCATGCACGCACGCTCCGTTTAACATAGTTGAGGTCAATTATACCAATAGGATAAAAATAAAATTGAATTTCATGAAGTTGCAAGTATTTTTTTATGAACTAATATGATTTTTCAGTTAACACCATAAGTAAATTTAACTTAATCGTTTAAAATTAAAAGCACTCACATATTTGCATAAAAATTATCAAAAACGACTTATATTAAAGTTCACATTGATAATTTTATTTATTTTTTATGGGCCCAATAACAGTTTGGGCCTTAAGTGTATCTTTCCATCCAAATAGTTAATGCAAGAAGCTCATTTACTAAAGAAGGCCCAATCAGCAAACCATATTAAAACTTAAAAATTATACCGTTGAATCACCCGTTGCGATTTTTGAATTACGATCCACTCCAGTCGTGTCCCGCTCCTGTGACTGTGAACCACTGACGCTGTGACACAACAATCGGCTCTCTCATCATCTTCTTCAATTTGCTATGGCAAAAAAGAGAGGATCTCCAGATTCTTCAGTTCGTCTAAATTGGCAGAAGGTGTTCAACTCGCTGACCCACATGCTACGGACCCAGCAATCGCAGCTCGAGACTCTCGTCAAAGAGCGGAAGCTTCTTGAGGATCACATCAAGATGCAACACGAGCGGTGGGTCTACGACGTTCGTCTCCTGGAAGACCAGATCTCTCAGGTAAACCCCCAAATTTCTGGTGATTTGGGTTTATTTATCGGTTTCAAAATTAGGGTTTGGGAAAATTTTGTGTTTTCTGGGGAATGCTGAGGTTTTCTTGATATTTCTTGTGTAGACGAAACAGGATTTGTTACTGCAACAAATGGAATCGGCCCTTAATGCGGCCAAGTCCAATATGCAAATTGGGTTGAAGCAGAGAGAGGCTGCTTTGAGCAAATTCAAGTTAGGTTAGTTTTCTTCAAACAGTATTTCAATTTTTGCATGTGTAAAGGTAGTTTCTTTTCTGGGTATTTGGTTTCTTCATTGATAAGGTGGTTTGTGAGAATTTGGGTGAAAAGAAAAGAAAAGAAAAGGTTGGGAATTGAAGTTTTTGTTGTAAGAGTTTAATTTTGTAGTCCTTGATTGCTAAAGTTATTCCCTAGACTAACTTAGTATTCGAACATAAAGTTGTTTCTTTTACAGAAGAATAAAGTAGTAACCTTTGAATTTTGGCTCTATAAGATTGGTTACTCATGCACCCAACTGACTATAACTTATGCTTCTCTCCATGGCACACTGTGAAAGGTCCAAAAAATTAACACTAGTTTTATTTTCAATTAGAGTAGCTCTTGAAGTGCTCTAACAAAGTTCCTTTTCAGTGTTTCTCATTTCTTATTGCAAATTATTTGAAGTTGGAGGCAGTTTATTTGATGGGGTGCAGCTGCTTGACAGTAAACTTGTTGCTTAGTATTAAATTTATGTGGTGTATGATCTAACTATGTACCGTGGCATTTTGTTTTCCTCATTCCAGAATACACTGAGGATGAATTGACAGATTTCAAAGCACTGCTTGACTATTTCTCCCAGAAGTGTTCTGACATGGAAGTATGTTTTGTTGCATCTAACTGGAAATCTCTGAGTTTTTTCTATTTAGACACTGTTGTGAACTGACTAATTTTTTGCAGGATACATCTGAAAGAAACTATGCAGAGACTGGTAAAAGAAAGAGAGGCGACAGAAATAGTGATATGAAATCGGAAGTGAAAAGGCTAAAACATGAATATGAGAAGCTTGCTCGGGACAAGAATAATGAGGTATCTGCCATTTTGAATGAAAAAAGTTTTGTATGGAATCAGTATAATAGCTTAGAAAGCAAGTACACAAAGGAGTTAAAAAGCAAGCATGCTGAAGTTGAACTAGCAAATGAAAAGATTTCAGAACTTCTCGCCAAAGTAGATCAACTGGTATCCTTTAATACTGAAAAGGATGCTATCATTGCAAAATTGGAGACTGACGTGGCTAAGATGGATGCTGTTACAAATAAATGTAACGAGGAAATTTCAAGACTTTCTCGTGAGTTGGAATTGTCAAAGAAAACGAGAATTGCTTCAGCTACACCTGTCTTGCGTCGTTGTACAACAAGAGCTAGAACTACTAGCTCAGGGGGCAATGTGGGCAGCAGTACAAATGTTATCACTGTGAAGAAAGAGCATTCTACTTCACAAGTGTCCAATTTCAAGGACTCTGAAAAGGTACTTCTGAATTATGTATTGCTTGCATCATCTAGACTGGGCACTATTATTATCATTGAGTTCAATTGTTTATATCATGGATTTCAGTACTCCAGTGGATATTGATTTATTGTATAGATAATTATTGATGAGTTAGCTCTAAGCATCCACTTGGTGAATCAGTAGTATCCAACAGTAAGAAAGTTGCTTTTAGGTGTGAACTTCAACTGATCTGTGATTAAGGTTGTTTTTTCTGCTGGTTTCTTCAATGGGGTGGTGATGTTGTAGGAGAGAGCGTAGTTGAAGTGGTGTAGCCTGGTAGGAATTAGAGGATTGTAGAGTACGTAAAACAATGTATATATTTGCAGCTTGCAAAGAAGCAAAGCAGGTATATGGTATAAGCTAATAGCTAACATTGTATGTGTTTCTTGTACAGAGACCTATAGATGTACCAGTGTATACGAAGTTTGTCTTATTGCTTGCTTTTGATGATTAGGGTCGTGGTAGATGCATGTCTACATGTCTTGAACTCTAGGGTGTATTTATATCCGTGTAGAGAGGGTAAAGATGCCAGTTTGATTAGGGTCGTGGGAGATGCATGTCTACATGTCTTGAACTCTTAGGGGTATTTATGTCTGTGTAGAGAGGGTAAAGATGCCAGTATGTTAGACAATTATATGTTATCGTGAGAGTACACGACACTCTATATGAGTGTATATAGTCTGTTACATTTTGTAAAACGTTGGGGAATTGTCCTCTTAGCTCATAGTTAGTTCTGTTTTATGCATAGCACATGAAATTTGAGCTGAATGTATGCTATTCTTAGTTGCCTCTCTGTTTTGTTGGAAAGTGGTGATGTGATAACTTGTTTTCTCTCTGTGGGTTATAGGGTGGTAGAAGCTCTAAGATAAAAGGTATTGAAGTTATTTCCATTTTGGAGACTCCAAAGTTGTTCTCATCAAAATTCAAAGTTCCAAAGTTGAAGACTCCAACTCCTCTAAGATGACCTCCTCAGGCCATTTCCTATCTCCAACATTCTTTGTTAATGTGTAAATTATGTAATGATGAGTGCGGAGCCAAGTGTTTTTTTTTTTATCTCCATTGATGTAAACCATTTCATGCTAATTATATCCATCAGGCCATTCGGAGCACTGATGTTTCTGTAAACTACTACAATAGAGTAGGGGCAAATTCTTGTTTGCTGTCAGTTACCGCTTTGTATCAGAATACCATCACTTGTGATTCTTTCCAATTTCTATGAATGTTTCTTGATAGCTATGAATGAACTTTATGTCATCTCTCTCATTAGCTCTACTTATTGGCAAAAATGTGAGATTTTAGTAGTATAAAAATGATAATCATGGTGTAAATGAATGTCTAGTTGGGCGCCAAAATGTCAAGATGAACATGCTTCTTCTGTTGGCAATGTCCTGTTTTATTCACAACCGCTTGTGGGTTGTCTTGATTTATTACTTTCGGACTATATTAACACTTCGACTATTAAGGTGATTGTTTTGAAAATATTTGAACATTGGAGTTTCGGGGTGAAGTTGGAGTTACGAGCTTTTAGATGGAGCTGGAAGCTTGGATTCTTACTTATGAGCTCTGGGTTCTTAGAGTCTGCACAAGATAGCATACCGTTAAGTGGAGAGCAGAGTGTGTACCTGAAAAACCGTCTCAGCGGAGGGAGTTCAAATCACACCTTCCTAGAAAAATTTCTAGATAACGTTTCTAGATAAATGAATTCTATATGTAAATTATGGATCCCCTCCTCTCGTATGCCCTTCAAGTAATGCAAGGAAAAGTGGATCCCTTAGGTGCATCTCCCACTTCGAGTAGCGTTTTAGTGTCCAAGTAAAGCAAGACGTCGTGGTAGTGGTCAGTGAGACGGAGAGCCTTGAATGTATCTCGTATGTATTTAAAGGTTTTTTATGAATACTAAGTGTTGATAAGATGCAAGAAGTTCTCATTGAAGTGACCGATTGCGATGGACGGACGAGAAGCTCTCCTGAGCACGAAGTGTTGGCGTGTCGATATCTAGAGAATTATGTTTCGAACATGAACAATTAAAATTGAGAAAATATTCCGATTTCCTATTTTCAAACCTCCAAGCAAAAAAATTATCTCTTGGTGCTGTGACAGGACAATAAATGCAATCAACACAACAATTTTGGGCCAATGGCGCGTTAAGATGGTTCGATGCAATAAAACACATTTATCAGCGCTACAAGTAATATATTAGTGCCCGCAACCAAACAGAGCTCTTATTTTCCTTTTCAAGTTCGAAAACAAAAGCACCACCACAGTGACCTGAACCCGAACAAGGGTTTCCGCAGAATCCCCTTTCTCACCGTTTTCCTCCACTTTCTCGGGGACAAAATGCCATCCGAAGACTCCAAGAAAGACGAGGTACGCGACGGCGACGATGAAAAATGCTTGAATTCTATGCTCAAAGACCGCAAAAAGACGAACCCCAATGGCAGCTCCACCAAGTCTCGCCCCAAAGAAACCGCCAAAGTGGAGAAAAAGGAGCTTCTAGAGGATGAGGATGACGACGACGATGATCGGCCCATTAATGCAAGTTTTGGGTCGCGCGCGAAAGGAGCGAAAGTGAAGAAGGAAGAGAATGGCAATGGAGATGATTCCGAGAAGCCGATTAAGGCTCATTCGGCGTCTGCAAAGCAAGCAAAGGCTAAGAAAGAAAAGAATGACGATGATGAAGATGATGAAGAAGACTATAAACCCATTAAGCAGAGGAGCGCAGCTCCTAAGTCTGATAAGGTATTTTGTTTTTTTATCTTATTTTCTGGCGAAAAGGAGGAAGCTTTAGAGGCCTAGGTTTTGTTTGCTTACTGAGAAAATGGAGGAAAATAGGAATAGTATGGCATTTTAACTTATACAATTGCAATGTAGTTTGTTTGTTAAAATGTTGAGATTTGGGGGGTTTGAATTTGGTGAAATTTTGGCCATTTTTACATTGTATTAGTCTTTTGACTTAAGGGTGTAATTTTGTTTTCTTGGTGGATTGGTAGGGGATGAAGCAACTGAAGAATAAGAAAGATGAGACTAAGAAGAAGGTAGCGGCTGCAGCAGAGCAGAATGGAAAGAAGAGGGAGAGGAAAGTGTATGATCTGCCAGGCCAGAAGCGAGATCCACCCGAGGAAGTACTGTGCATTTTGTGTTCTCTTTTATCACATTAACTTAAAATGTCTTATTTTAGTATATGTTTAGTGATGGAGCTTCTAACATTTTAAATTTACAGAGAGACCCATTGAGGATCTTTTACGAAACACTGTACCAGCAAGTTCCTAACAGCGAAATGGCGCAAATCTGGTGAGTAATTTGACCCAATTGTGCAATATGAGTCAATTCATACCTGTTTCACTTTCAAGTTTTTGGTTAGACAGTAGTGTTTTGGTTCTTGTATCTTGTTGCTACTTCCCTGCAAATGAACAAACATTGCATGCTATTATAGCTCTATTCTACCCTTAGCTAGTTACACTGGTCTTGGTTCACTAATTGCCATCCATTTGGTAGTTACACAATTAGAAGGGGGGTTTTCAGACAAATAAATATGTTTTTAGGCATTAATAGTTATAGAAACAGTTGATGGGAACTTCCTGTAGAAAATGTATTTCACCCCAGTCTGCAGCCTTTATTGGGTAATCCATTCAGGAATAACTTATTGTAAAGCATGTATTTTAAGACTAGTGCAGAAAACTCTTAAGCTTTTTTTAGAAGATAACTGGGTGATATGATATGTACCTGTGCATATTAACTAACCGCATCAAGATGCATCTAAAAACTATGATATGATTGTTTCTCTAGTAATCTATTCAGTTTGTTTTCTGGGTATGATGAGGGAGAAATTGATTCTAACATGAGAGAATAGCCATTGTAACTGCTAGTGTTAGATTCTAAATAAGTTGTTCATCATCTACTCCTATAGGCAAATATTTTAAGCTCTATTGTTTGGCCTGATGTTGTCATATGTTTGTTTTGAGTCAGAACATTCTCGGTCTGATGCCATTGTTTGAGATGAGGAAAGACTCTCTTTCATATTTGTTTTCTTTTGTCCTATAAATTTGTCTTTGTCATGGGCAACATCAGCTTTACTATTGTTTAAACTTTTGTCAACATCATCGTATATGTATTTAACTTTTGTTGTGTGCTCGTGTGTGTGAATTTTGTCTGTAGGGTTGAATATGGGACATCTTTGGGTGAAATAATGTATGCAAATAGCAAAGTTTTTCATAGTTCATACACATGCCTGCTGTGTGTAGCGTTGAAGTTTTTATTTCTTTGTGTGAACCAAATAAATATAATAGTCAGTGTAGTGCTCCGTGTGTGACCTTTGTAATAGGATTTGAAGTCGTTCGTTTTTCATGTTTAAGAGTGCAACTGGCCCTTTTTTTGTGGGTAAAAGCAAAGTCCCACTTTTACACATATACAGCCTTATCCCTGTAGCTCCATCTTCAGGAGTTCAGTTTAGTAAATGTGTATGTAGATATGCTTTACCTGGTTGTTAGTTGGCAATGAAATGCACTGAACTCAGTGACATACAAGAAAGACAACCATGCATATTGTTGCCATTAATATATGATTTTAAGTAGTGAATATTTCAAAAGCTTTGGTGCTTATCATGCATGTGCAATGAATAAGTTATCTTCTGAGTCTTGAGGCAAGTCCTCTAGTTTTCTTCATATTGTTAGATGATGCTTTTTGTTTTTACATGGCCCATGATATGAAGTTAGCTGTGCATTGTTTCACTTGTTATTTTTACTCTTTTTTTTTTCATAATCTCGCATACAATTTCTTGGAGTGTCATGTTTAAGTGACTTTGACTTGTGTATAATTAATTTGTGCTTTAACTCTTCCCTTTTCAAAGTTTGTGCATTGATGACATTGCGAGCATTGAAGAATCAACACTGATTAGGCGTAGGTCTGAACCATAACTAATGGTTTTCCACTCCACCTTTGGTGAATTCAATACATCCAGCAAAGACTATTGGGACCTCTTAGTTTTACTTCCTCTTTCCCAAAATGAGAGCCCATTTTCTCTGTTTTTTTTTTCCCGATAAAAATGATCCATTTTCCTTTTTGGTTAGTTAGTTATGCATGAATTACCACTAATATAAAATAGTTAGAACTTAGAAGTCATTTAGTTTGTTACAACAATAGCACTAAGGGGTGTAAGAGGAAAAGTCCTTCCCTAACTTAATCACTTTTTACAAAAATGGGAAAGTGGACACCCATTTTAGGACGGAGGGAGTATTTTATTGTGCTATGTCCTAAATATATAGTGATAATTGTTTTAAAGTGCAACTATCGGTGCTAGAAATTCATTCATGCATATTAGTTCTTCCGCATTAGCTATTGTTTGGCATCTCATGAACTTGTTTCTTTCTCTCTTTCTATCTGCTTGCTTCAGCTGGCTCATGAGTCATGTCCTGTTAAGCTTGGTGCTTAAAGTTCTTCCTGTGTACTGGAACAGTTAAAAGTGTAATCGAGTTTTAGGAATAGCAAGTTGTGTCTTGTGTGTGATGGTTTTTACTACCTTGTGTGAACAACAATTAAAATAGGAAAACAGCACGGGATTGGAGGAATGAGGACCATATAAAAGAAATTTTTGCTTCATTTAAGCAATCACTCGTCAAAGTAAAAAAGATCTGAATTTTGATGACCATGGATTAGTATCTTTTTGGATTGCAAGTGTTACAATGTTAATGTCATGAAATGTGTCTCCTTGATTTGCAGGATGATGGAGTCTGGTTTGCTGTCGAAAGAAGAGGCGAAAAAAGTGTTTGATAAGAAACAGAAGAAGGCAGTGTTGCAAAAGCTCGGTTCCCCTGCAAAAGTTGGTAACAAGACCCCTCAGTCGGACAGCGTAAAGAGAGCAGCAGTTTCGTCCAGCAAAACGAAGACAACAGGCTCCAAACTTGCCTCGAAGAAACGCAAGAACGAGGATGAAAGTTCAGATGATGACTTCATTGTTGAGAAAAAAGTAGCTAAGAAACCGAAAGCAGCATAGATATTCCTACAAATTATTAACTCATTGCTGCAACTTTTATCACTTGTTTGTTCCAACACTTGATAACCAACATTCCATTTTAACAAAATCAATGGCTTTCAAGTTTCAACATTATATTGAACTGCTCATTCATTCTTACCAATTAGCATTATGTGTTTATAAATGAAAGTATGGCTGTTGGGTATATTATGTTCTTCAAACGTTTTTACAAATTTTGATTACTAGAAAGACGTTTAATATGAAATAGAGTTGGTACAAAAAAGAAAAAGATGAATTCTTGTGTCCTTCAGTTTATACTGTTTTATTTATATTTTGCAAACGGATAGCTTCTCCACTTCAATTTGGGTTTCTTGTACAGCAATTAATCAATCATGATCATGTTGCTAAATTTTAATTTTGGATTTTCTATTTGGACGAGTTGCAATGTCATTAATTTATGCATGTAAAATCGATTTAAGAAATTATAAATTTTGTCATTGCTGTTTTATATTTCCCTTTTTTTTTTTTTTGAACGGATATTTCCCTTTTTTTTAATTTTAAAAAAAAAAGTTTAAAAAGAAAGAGAACAGAGATGGTCAAAGTCAACCACCGTTTGAACTCCAACGGATCAAAACCCAAAAGAAAGAGATGTAACCCCATATGGATATGGAGTCTTTCATAACTGCAATGCAATGGCAAGTGAGTAGTAATGTCTATCTCAAATATTATATCCAACTATTTGTACAAAAAGATGTGTTAATTAGTAGACACGACATATCAATTATTTTATTGATCACTTGGTCGAATCACAACTCGTTATAATATGTCTTATAAATCGAGAGTTTCGAGCTAGAAATTGATGACATTTTATTGATATCATATGTGTCACGTTATTTATTTATTAGTTGAGCTACAAAACATGGAATAAATTCTCTTATTTTAACTTAAATCTCACCTTATACCGTCGGCAATAAGATTCGAATCCGATACTTTAAAGAGAATCTAAAATAGTTAAACCGCCGAACATGCCTTGGCTTAGTTAAAGAAATGAAATTTTGGAGAAAATTCAAAACTTTATTTGGGTGTTAAGGGTAGTGAGACCATCAGAAAAAATAAATCACAAAATCAAAATGAGGAAATAAGTAACAGAGAAACACAAAAGGAAGATGGAAAAAAATGAAATTTATGGAAACAAGTTTAAGAATTTTGGTTGATGGGAGACAGGTGGGTAGATTTTAGGTGACTTATTGCTAATAAATTATTTTTCTTTGAAGAATATTGCTAATAAATTTTAGTTGGTTTAAAAAAATACTGAGAATTTTGGGAAGGAAACTTATAAATTTAGGGTCAAAGTATATATTCTCCTCCGGAGAGTGGTCTTATAAAAAGACAAAAAAACAGACGTGAGTCGTTATTTACTTATTTTAGCTATTTTTAGTTGAATATTTTGTTAAACAAAACTAAATAAGACCTATTTCATATTTATAAAATCATCTTTCCTAAATGAATTAAATATTTCAATGGTTAGAAAATGAGTCATTTAAATTTAAAATTTTAGAAATGGGTGAAAAAAGGAAAATGTTAAACGTCCCAAATTTTGTACAAAATTTGGTGTACGAAGTGACGTGGTAGCTTACATGACACATATATATATTTGTCATATTTTGTGGTTTAAAATTAAATTTAAACGAATAAAAACCCGACATATATGATACACCACCCTCTCATGAATTTTTGAAGCGCAGCGGCCGATTTATAAGACCTACTATACACATGGGGTGTTGCAATTTGACAAACTCATCAATAGACTAATTGATGTGTCATGTCTTTTTATTTGCTACATCATTTTGTTCGAATATTTTTTACAAATTTTTGGACATATAGCATTACTGAAAAAGAAATGGGTGGGCTCATGTAGCAAAACTATATTCTATTCAGCTCATAAATGTAATGTGAATGTCTTAATATGGCCTTTCAATGCTTCAACTATTAGTATAAATTAGAATAAAAAAACTATTAATTCAAATATATTTTATTAATTCATGAAAAATTAAATGGGTGGTATAACATAATTCATGTATACATTTATCAAAATGATGAGCAAAGATATTAATTACATCACCCATTCTAAATAAGTATACTTATTTTGAGAAATTTAAGTAAAAGTTAGTTTATGTGATATATTTACTATTTTATTATCTGACACTCGTTTTTGAGATAAAAATCAAGAGAAACATGACATTTATTTTGGTAGAAACAAAGCACATTTTTAAAATTGATATTTTAATTTGAACAATTAAAATCCAAGAAAAGTATGATATGCTTCTTAGATTCAGATCAAAGAAGAATATTATGATTTGTTGTGTTTTTGTCCACGTGTTAAGAATTTATAGTGAATTTGTTTAACCATGTGGCCGATGTTGGTGACTAAGGTCTTGGAGGTTATGGTCCTTACTCCTAGATTCCTAGAATCTATATAGTCAACATGAGACATGGATGTGCCCCAAAAAATTCGTCTTGAGTATGAGAGTAAAAAACGACGTTGGGAGATACGGACAACACCTCGGTAGGGAATAAGAAAGAGTTAGAGAGGGAAAGTTCAAAGAGAACCTCTCAATGTGTAGAATGAGCTCCCTCATCCTATTAAGGATGCAATATTTATACTTACGTACTAACCTTGTCTTGTGGCATCAAGTGATTAATTGTTGAGGAATGGGATCCGTTTTAATTTAGGGCCTACTTTGATGTTGGGGTCCTAACTTTCTGGATGTGCCTTTTATGTGCATTGATTGAACTTTGAAGCATATGTGTGACTTTCAAGTATCGTGGGATGTAGTGAAGCTCTTAGGAGCACTACTGTTTTACAAGAAACCATAGTGTTCTATTGTAGTTTCAAAACCGCTACGTGATCTTTTAGCATCACATGATAGAGTAGAGTCTATAAGAGTGTATAATAGTTAAAATTAGCTCATGTAGTACTCTTATGACTTTTGAAGTGTTTTGTACCCCTGAAGGCGCTTTGTATCACTAAGTGAGTGATTCTAAACTCTTTGGAAAAAGACATGGTTTTAGAAGATGAAGCACTTAACATGAATTTGTTCGAGGTTGAATCAACATAGTGCTATTCATGGGTCGTGATATATTTTTGAGCTCATTTATTCATGATAATATTATTATTATATTAATGTATGCATAATAGATGATAAAATATGAACATGTAACTTGTATTTTAAGAGAAATGTTATAATAGTTTATTTTCACTATTATTTTCCACCGTTTTTTTGTTGCATTAAAATATTTGTAATGAATTTTTCTTCTTCCTTTTCTCTTCCTTTTCCCATTTAAATTCGTTACGGATATATACTAATTTAACTCGGATTATAAATACTAAAAAAAAAACACACACACGCGCGCGCGGGAATATATTTGCGAGTGAGTGGTAATTAATAAGGCGGAGAGGTAAGGCAGCGAGTGAGCGAGCAATAAGAAAATTAGAAAGCACGCGCCGTGGCAGTGGCCATAAACCCTAGGAACCATAATCTCCATCTAAGCGACACGTGTCACTCTCCGCAACCTCGCCGGGGATTATTTCCCTCAATTTATAAGCAGCACAGCAGCAAAAATTAAAAAAGAAAAATCAAAACCAATCCTCCAAGCAACACCCCCACACCCTAATCCCTTCTTCTCCCAATTTCGCCGTCGGTCTCTGTATTTTCTTCTCCGCAACGAAACAGAGAGTTCAACAAGTTTTGATGATGAAACAGAGCAACAGCAGCAGAACCATGAGTCCCATTGATTTGGGCCCACCAGCGGAAAAGTCGCGGTGGACGGAGGATGAGATTGACGTCATGGAATTCATGGAGGAGCTTCGTCTCACCAAGCTCCAACACGACGTCCCTGACCCTGTCCTGCCTCCCCGTTGCTTCCCCATCACTTGGGGCCGCAAGAAGAAGAGATCTGCCATCGACCGGAGTCCATCGCCGCCGCAGACCCGCGCTCGTTTTCCGTCATTGTCTCCGCCGCCGCCGCCGCCCAAGAAACTCAAGGTCGACAGCCCCGCCACGCCTCTCTCATTCTCTCCCAGCGAATCAGAGGAAAAACCCTCCAAGCCTCTGAAGATTACACTCTCCAAGACCTCCAAGGTACTCACATGGCCTTTAATTTCTTGTCCCTTTTCTTGTGATTTTGATAATGAAATTTGGGTTTCCCCTGTTTTTTTGTTTGAATTTTATTTACTGAAACTGGTATTTGCTCTGTTTCGCAGAAGATAGAGGATTTGCAGAACTTGTGTACTGAGTTGCTGAGCCAACGTCAAGCATTCGAGAGGGTTAGTTTTTTTTTTTCTTCTTTTAAACATTTAATTAAATGAATATTTTAAATTCTTATTGCTGAAATTGACCACCCAAAATCTGCACACAACATTATAATTATTTTTCTGATTTTTTTGTTGTTGCAGGAGATAGAGAAGGTGCAGCGTTATCGTGACAAGCTGAAGATAGAGCAATCCGAGTTGAAAGAAAAGGTACGTCTTCTTCTTCTCTCTCTCTCTCTAAATAAAAAAATAAAAAAATCGAATGTGGGGTCTGTAATTATTTAATTTATTATTTTATTTGCAATTCAGCTCTACATTGAAAAGGCAAAGAAACAGAACTGTGTGGAACCACCGGCGGTTGGCCGGAGACTGAATCTCACGATAGGTCAACCCACCATCAGCTGCCAAGAACAACCGCACGAGCACGTTTCGTACATTGTGCGTCGTCATCAGACGGTGGTGGTTGATCAAACGGCCGGCGAGAGCCCATGCAGCAGGGGAGAGCTTCTGGATCTGAACGTGGCTCCGGCGGAGGCGGCGGCGGCGCAGATGTGGGATTTGGGGTTTGCGAGTATGAGGAGCACTGAAATGGCGGCGGCGCAGGCGAAGCAGAACAGGTTGAACAGAAAGCAAAAAATTCAATGGAAGAACAACCCTACTATGGCTAGTAAATTTAGGGCAGTGAGATGACAGCACAGCAAGCTATATTGTATATGGACACGGAAATATATATTATATATAATTGACATTTTTAATTATAATACTACTAGGAACTAGGAAGGAATTGAAACAATTACCGTTTTTTATACTTATCTTTTGTTGCTTGTTTTGTTACACTGCCATTTTTAACCTTGTCTTGCATGGAGTAAAAAAGAAAATTCTTGGCTTTATTGTTTGGGTTATTTATGGTAAATTTGGATTGAATATAAGTTTTGGTGGAATTAAAATAAATTGTTTGAAATGTGCTGGAATAGAATTGTCATTTTAGAGTTCAAGTTGTGGTGGAATGGAGCTTCTTTGTCTTGGGATTGCATTTCATTTTTGTAAAATAGAGTTGCATTTCTATTATGAATGAAATAGTGTTGCAATTCTATTTTGAATGAAATAGTGAATTAGAGGAGACCACATTCCATTTTGTGAATTTTGGACATCAACATTTATAGTATTTTGTAAATTTTAACTTGTGCTTGAAATAAATTGCTATACAGAGTTCAAGTCAGAGTGGAACTGAGTTTATTTCTTTTGAGTACATTTCATTTTGTGAATTAGAGACATTGACCTCAAGTTTTTACATAATCAGTAAAGTAAAATAAAGTTGCACTTATATTTCGAATGAAATAGTGAATTGGACGAGAGAATGGACAAGTTGGACTTATATTTCAAATGAAATAGTGAATTGGAGGGGAGAATGGACCAAAATTTGAGTGAAATGACACTATTGTTTTGGGAGCACATTTCATTTTGCCAATACTAGACTTCAACACTTTGATCTTTATAACTTATTATATAGGGTTGTAATTGTAATTTGAATGGAATAGTGAATTAGACGTGGAAATGGGCTTGGTGTGGAATAAAGTCTCTGTTTTGGAAGCACATTTCATTTTGAGAATTTACTTTTATAAATAACAAAATTTATCTTTTTTTTAATCAATAAAGCAAAATGTAATTCTAATTCTAACTCTAATTAGAATGAAATGACTAGAGTTTTATCATATTAATTGTGAATTGAGGTAGACACTTTTTCAACTTAAATTCTCTTACATATTCTAACAATAATTTTATTGTCAAATAATAAAATAAGAGGTAAATAGAGTTTTTCTCTGGCAACTTTAGTTCAAAATTTTAAACGCAGCATTCAATACTTTTTTGTGTAATGTTGTTTTGTTAAACGTTTGATGAGAGAAAATGACATCAAAAAACGTGCAAAACTGGCCTGAAATAACAAAAACATACAATAATTACTTAATAGCATTTTTTGTTGGTGTTTCATAAACATCCCTGGTTCCTGCTATTTGTAGGCAATGAATTAGTTTGACTATAACATTAAATTCTTGCTTATTGTTTTACTTTGGAAAAATGTCTAAAAAATTCATGTACAATTCATACCATGTCAATTTAGTTGTTGAATTTTTATATGTACTAGTTTAGTGCAAAAGTGTTTCACTAGTTAAGTATAGTTTTAACATAGTCGAAACTATGACGAAAATGGTTTCAAAAATTGTTTATTGCCAGTTAAATTTGCTACGAAAGTTGTTAAATAAAACCTATTCATTAAACAAAATGGAAAATCCGTATCTTCCGCTAAACAAAATGGAAAGAAAACGTAGTTGGGGATTGAGAAGATGAGGGCAAGGCCATAATCTGTACGAATATGCCATATATTCCTTTTTCCGAGTAAATTCTTTCAATGAATAGTAATGTAAATGTTTTCAAGTTTGATTTAAGAGTCATTTTTCTCTTAAAACTCACAAGACATTATTCTATTTTATTTCAAAATAAAATTCTTAACATTCTAAATTGAGTTATTTTAGCGCCAGACCTATGTACTTGTCGAAACTACAGAGATAACCCTCGAGTTATTTTCAAAATTGGTCTGGCCCTTATACTTTTAAATTTTTTTGATTTGGTCCAAATGACCTGCTACTGCCAGTCACTTGCCTCCATGTCAGCAAATATGTCGCATCACCCTTTCACGTCAGCTTCGTGTCCACGTCAGCCTTGGACCAAATTAAAAAAAATAGAAAGTACAAGGGTTAGAACTAATGAAAAAAGTACAAAATGGTCAACTCTATAGTTTGAAAAAGTATAGGGGTTCTGAGACTAATTTACCCAAATTTAAAAGTTCGTTAAAAGCTGTTGGTGTAATGGAATTGGCGGTAATTTTGGTTTGTTTGGTGGTGTTTGATTTAGGGTATTGTTTCAATTACCAGAAATATTTTGCTTCCGAGTATACGTATTTGAGTTTTTTTTTGTGGACTCTTCAAGATTAATAAACTGAATTTAGTACAATTCGAGTTTTAGGTCGATTTTGCGGTTCCCATTTTGAAAATGGTCCGACAAACCCAACCCAAAGTACATTTGGGTTCTAGATTGCATTT
>JAYMTF010000858.1:0-29084 GCA_036897485.1 Pelargonium nanum | reverse complement strand
ACCTCATCCCACTCACACAGCTAGAATAACCAACTGTGCCACCCTTAGTGGTAAAATAATTCTTTATTTTAATATGATTATACATCCGTTTTTTCCCTTAAGATAAGAAAAAAGATTCTATTCTTCTCCTTCTTTTCGAATAGCCGAGGGGAGGATGTAGCCAAGTGAATCAAGGCAGTGGATTGTGAATCCACCATGTGCGCGTTCAATTCTCGTCGTTCGCCCGAATATTTTTAGTTTTAGGGTCTGATTGGCGTGCATTTAATAAGAAATTGAACCTATGAATTTATCAATTTATAAGTTGGGTGCTTTAACCATTCAGCCATTGATATTTAGTGGGAATCCTGATACATGGTGAATAACCAAAATCCAATTGAAAGACAATCTTACATGAATTATTAACAATATATTTAAAATAATTTGGGAGCGGAACGACCCGCTTGATCCCATAATTTTATTATGTTGTCACCTTATTGTTGGTGGTTTAGGCTCCCCTTTCGCAGGGATATTTTTATGCAACTCGTGTTTCATGTTTGGATATTGAAATGTTCAAATTCAAATTCAACACATTATTTGTAAATCTTGGAACTTGAAATGACAAGTGTTATATTTTATACATATATACAGTAAAGTTCTGTTTAGATGGTTGAAAATAGTGTTTCAAGTTTGGAATTTGAAATGTTGAAAATCAAATCCAAATATAATATTTGGAAATCTTGGGACCTCAAACGATAGTGTATGATTCCGTATTTGAAAATTTGTATATTGCCACTTGTTTAAAGACAAAAATATAAGAGAAACACAACAATTATTTAAAGTAGATGTTTTGAATTTTGTATGGGTTTGCTTATAACTCAAAGAATAAAATACTATCATACTAAATTCGATCGTTTATCTAAAAAAAAATTGAACAAATTCATAACTGATTATAAAGTTATAATTTTACGACGATTCATAAGAATAATTCGATAAAATAACTTGTTTATGTGATTCGATCATAGCTCCAACCGATTCTAACTAGCTTATAATACTGAATAACTAAATAGTTAATAATTCGTGTACAAAATGAGTGTCATGTTTTCATTTTTTGCAAAAATTAAGGATTGCCACATAATTTAATGTGTTTCCAATATTACCCTCACTTTTCCACCTACACCCCATGTGCAGTTCATAAGTGATAAGGGTAATACGAAAAAAATAATAATATAATAACCTAAAAATAGAAACATGACACTAATTTTGGGACAAAAAATTTAAACAAACAGAACACTTATTTTCGGACGGAGGGAGTATATGAAATGTGATAAACTTTTGAGATGCAATTGAGGAAAAGAGAATAATATGGACAAGTGGAAGTTGAAGAGAAGAAAAGGGTGTAAAGTGAGGGTTGATGAGAAAATGAATGTGGGAGGCAGTATGAGCCACCCGATGGGGATGGGGGTAGCGTTGTGTTGACGCAGTGGTGTGGGTGGCAAAAATTGAAATCAAAGAATCTGCATGTTGTGGTGACTGTGTGTGGACCTCATCTCTCCTTTCTATGCCCGCGACATTCCATCTCTTTTAAATCGCAAGTTTATTAAATATTAGTTCCTACCATTTCTTAGTTCCTCGGCTTCTTCTAAGCCACAAGCCACCCACCCCATTCTCATTTCTTCATCTCCCTTCCCTTCTTTAACTCGTTAATATTATTCGTTTGATTACCAAAATGTGCATGATCTTTGTGTACTAGTCGTTTGAGGCACGTAATTTTCTTATATTTTAATTATGACTTCATGTGAACTATAAAATAAAATAAGAAAAACTATTATGTCGTGGAATCTTTAGTTTATAATGTAAAAAAAGTTTAAATATTTTTCTCATTTTAAAACGAACTTTTTTATTATTCAGATTAAATTTACCTTACTAGTGTAATATGACTTCGACAACCAAGGCTAAATATCTTAGCACTATACATGAACATGATAATATAAGTATAAATATACCACACTAACTATTTTATTGTTTTATTTTATATGATGATATAAACATAGATATATATATCGCGCTAACTATTTTATTTATTTATTTATTTTATTCATTTTGAGATGAAATAAGTGATTTTTTATTACTCCATTCGTCCCAAACCGAGTGTACTTAATTTTATTTTGAGAAAAATTAATGAGAGAATAGTTAATGGAATATATTTACTCAAATATATTCATGTGTCATAACAAATTAAAGAATATTAACTAACTTACCATGATAATTTATTGACAATTTATGCATAATTAATATTATACAAAAATTGACATTCATTCTTCAAAAAATAAAATTTGACCTTCATCTTGTAATAAAAATTGAAGAGAATCAAAACTTATTTTTGAGAATAAAGGAGTTATTTTTTTTATTGACTATGTCATTGATTAAGATGACAACCAAATTTGATCGCTCCTTTATTTTGTGTCAAATTGTTTTGAAAGATGTGTAATTGATAAAATCAATAAAAAGCAGCCAAACATTTAGACTTCGAAATTGACAAAAGTAAAATTATTAAAAAATAAAAAACAAAAACAAATTTGTTTAACGAAAAATTATTTATAAAAAAAAAATGTTGACAGAAACGTGCTTAACATTATCTTGCCAACCGAGCAAGACGTAGAAAACGTCGCCGTTATAAACCGCCCCACTTCAAGCTGATTCGAGTCAAGCCGACTAGTTGCAGCTCAGCCGACATATTCTTTGACAACATTGTCCTACGTGGCGTTCTCCGATTGGCTTTCTTAGGATTGAACACGCTTATATTACATACATCACTCACACGATATAATTTCCCGAATCGGAGACGCACCGAATAAAAAGAGGCTTGAGGGAGCGTCTTCACAGAGCGCTTCGTAATCGGAGAGTCCATTTCTCTATATCTTCTCCTTCTTCTTCTTCGATCTCCACTGTTTACTGTTTTCTCCCAAGGAAGTGCGAAAATGGTGAGTTCTTTGACTATTTTGTTCCAATTTATCTCCTCCTGGAACCTGATCTATCTTCATTTTCTGTTTGGTTGCTGAGAAAATGGCAGGGGTTTTCGTTCAATCCTCGATCACTTTTGAATGGTCATTTTTTGTTGCTGCATGAGTTTATATAAATTAATTGCATCATTAGTTAGGGATTTGTGTGCTGGTGCTTGATCCGTGATTGATCTAGTTATCGTGGCTAAATTTTTTGTAATTAGTGTTGATGTACAGCTGATCAGCTGTTTTGTTGTGTTTGGTTGCGTAACAGATCTGTTCAGTTTTGGATTTAACGGATTAAAGTCCTTGTAATTTCTGGGTTAACTCATTGGTGATTTGGTGCTGCCTGATTTGATAGTTCACTATAGATTTAATTAGTCTATGTTTTTTTTTTACCTTGAAAAACTCTAATTTGATGTTGTAATCACGAATGCGATGTTACATACTATTTGGATTTGCCGATTTGGGAACTAGCATTTTTTTGGTGCCATCCCTACCTAATTTTTACGTTTTTATTAAAGCTGATAGGATCTGATTAGTTTAGCTGTTCTTGTCTGCGGTAGTATAAATGTATAAACACAAAACTGATACATATTACATGTGTAGATTGTTTTCAATTATAACGTGTTTAGCGGCTTTGCAAATGTTAGAAGAAACAATAAAACAAAAAATGGTTATTGGATTTCTTAGATCATTAATCAATGACCTCCTATTTGGCTTATTATTGCTGGTCTGCTTTTCATACTAATTGCATGAAGATTATCATAAAGTCTATGTAATTCTATTTGGCTTATTAAAGATGGTTTGGTAATGTTGCTAATAATTGAATGAAGATAGTCAATATGCTTAGTCTTTAGATGGGATATTAATTTGTGTAGATGAAAGCTGGTAGAGCTTGGCTTTAATTCTTTACTCAATTCTATTCTCTTGTTTCTAGCTACTGGACCTGATTGAGTTAATGTTAAATAATTTGTTTGAACTTATTTGGGATTGATATTCTCTATATCTGTTTTACTTTTCTGTTGAATCTTTTGGTCTTCAAAGGTTGATAGTAGTTAGTAGTTACTAGTTACTCAACACTATAAGTTGTCAGTAATTTGATTATTTTGTGTTAATTGACAGGCCAACGCAGCATCGGGTATGGCTGTTCACGACGATTGCAAGCTTAAGTTTTTGGAGCTTAAGGCAAAAAGAACATATCGCTTCATTGTTTACAAGATTGAGGAAAAGCAAAAGCAAGTTGTTGTCGAGAAACTTGGCGAGCCAGCTGAAAGCTACGATGACTTTGCTGCTAGCCTTCCCGCTGATGAGTGCCGCTATGCTGTCTATGATTTTGATTTTGTCACGGCAGAGAACTGCCAGAAAAGCAGGATTTTCTTCATTGCTTGGTAATACTACATATCCATTCATTTTGGTAGAGCCTGCCCTACTCTATTAATCAGTAAATGTATTTGATCCTCGTGTTCTGTTTTTGAAGGTGCCCTGACACATCAAGAGTCAGAAGCAAGATGATTTATGCAAGCTCCAAGGACAGGTTCAAGAGAGAGCTGGACGGGATTCAGGTCGAGTTGCAGGCATGTGATCCAACCGAGATGGGTCTTGATGTGATTAAGAGCCGTGCCAACTGAGTTCTGAAGTTTAGACCTCGCAATGAGGAGTTATTCGAGTTTCTTTAATTGAGTGAAATGTTTATAGGTTTATGGGATGGCGAATTTGGCTAGTCATGTTGTTGATTTCCAACTCTTGCCATACAGTCTTTATTCCATCTTTGAGCAAAGTATCTGTGGTGTACTCCTGTCTGGTATAATCATGTGATTTGTTATTTATAGAACCTATGTTTTGAATGGCTTGTTGTAGCTCTTATGTCTACTAGCTAGTTAGCTACTTTGGGGTGGGGCTTAGAAGACCATTTAGCCTACTTTCTTCTTCTACATATTGGTTGGATCCTTGTGTTATTTTTACTTGAAAGTGAAAAAAAAGGGCATGCTTTTATACGAATTTTGAATTGTTGGCTTGCTTTCTGGGATATAGCATTATGGTGAGAGAGCTAACAGTGTTTTTGCAGTTTTTTGGCTTTATAAATTTTAAGACAGTGAGGCTTGTGCAAAGTGCAAACTCTTAGACTTGAGAGAAAACTTTCACATTTAATGATCATGTATAATGCACATACCCATTATTCTCACAATTTCAGATGGACCCTCAGTCTACACCCTCACTATCTAACCAAGCATTTATGTCTAAAGAAAACTATGATGATCTACTCAAAGCATCAGTAACTCGGTTCGCAAACCGAACAGTAAAACTAAATTCAATTTTATAAAACTGGGCATTAAGATTGCCTATATCCATAATAATCAAATCGAAGGCACCGGAATCACCCTCCTTTGGATTTGCAAAGTCTGAACCACCTCTTTTGCATCTGATTCAATGATCACATCATGCCATCCCCGGCCCCAAACCAGCCTGACCACGCTCTCTAATGGCCAATGCCCAGTGGCGGACTCACATGGTTGGTTGTGGCGTCAGCTGACCCCACATTTTGGGGAAAAAATTAATTTTTTTAGTTACTTTTGTTAAGAAAATATAGATATTATATCTAATTGACCCCTCATTTTAAGGTGTAATTACACTAATATAATTTTTTTGACCCCATATCTTGAAATTTCTGGTGGCTTTGCGGAGACTCTCAAGAATTGGATCAATTATGACAACTTATTCGGGATCGATGATCTCACTTTGTCTTTAAATTTGTTCTCAAAAAAATATAAGTCAATTTTTTTGGACACATAAATAGAATGGTAAATTTCTGGATTTCATAACTTGAAAGTTGAAACAATGGACACACAAATAGAAGCCTAAATATTCATATCCATTATCTTCACAAATTGAAACAATGAACACATAAATAGAAGTGTAAATCAGCTACTTAATTGCTAGCTATGTAGTTGAGTAAATTTTCTATGTCATCCATATTCTTCTGATCACCTTCGAGTTCCACACTGCAGGAGCTACCAATGTCCAACACCCATTTGAACATCTGTGGGGAGCAAGGCAGCGAAATTGGACCTCTAGTATTGGCCCTAATATCGTCCTTGAACTGAGCGAGCAATGCTTGAAACAGTAGAGAATCTAAGCATTGGAGCGGGATCTTGTATCGAGTCTGTTTCTCTTCTTCTCCTACACACACTGTAAAATAGCCTGATTCTGGCCTGCGTGTAAGCTTCTTCAGCATTGCTCGAACCCTCCTCTGAATTGTCTTCATCATCATCATTATTGATCGAACAAGGTTGTGAAAGAAAGTAGCTTTTTAGTTTCTTGGTAATGGCTGAATTGCACACACTTGTTCACTGTCTCAAAGTCCGATCTATTTATATGGGATCTCAGTTGGCTTCGCGTCCATGAACTTGAATTTCCTATTCCATTCGGATTGGATGTTATTTTTGGTTTCGGTTGATGTTTTATGTTCGGATACACGAAGAGCAAAACAGTCCGGCTAATAAGTATTGAGTATTACACATGCTAATGACCAAACGGTGTCGTTTCAGTTTTATTTTCCCTTTTCCTTTTTCATCTTTCAAAATATTATATTTTCAGTTCCTTAATTGCTTATTTTGTTCTGAATTGACATTGAGTTTATTTTTGTTTCAATTTGATTATCAAATTGTCCATATTATTTTAATTCGGTCTCAAATAATGTTGTTTTGTTTCGAAACGGTCCAATCTATGATGGAGCACGTTTCAATATTTTATGGATTTGTTTGTTGATGTAACGTTTACATTAACTAAATTTACCGGTAAAACCAATTCGAAACAAAAATTTATAATGTTCGTCACGTCAATAGTCCAAATAAGTTCCTCAATTATACAATTTTATCACAAATTATTCATAAATTCGGATGATATACGACACACATGGTAGTCATGTTAACAAAAAAGTCTAGAAAGAAATTGACCAATTTGAATATTATTGATAGTTTGAAGATCAAGTTAGAGTAAAAATCAAGTTAGATACTAATTTAAAACAAAATAGATAATTGAAGGACCAAAATGCAACAATTTCATTTTATCTTCCACGGTTTCGGATTTGTTTCGCAGAACCAGCCGCGAACTCAAACAGAACCGACCTCAAGAGTATATCCAGAAACTCTCATTTTCCTAATCCAAATCGCTCTGGCCTCTTCTCGTGCTTTCACCGGCGGCCGAAGCAATATTGCACTCTACATGCTCGATAAATTGCTTCAATGGCTTTCGCTTCCTGCTTAAAGTGCTACTCTCTGCCCTACCCTCCGCATGGCTCGACTCTGAACCACACACCTCTTCTCTCTCCTCATCCTCTTCCGAAGCCATTCACGTCCACTGCGCAACACCACCGTGATTTCTCACTCGCAGTCGCTGCCCAAGCTCCACTCTCCGGCTTAGCTTCTCTCTCTACCTTCGTCCCGTCGCCGGCGAACGAGGTCCCTCCCGATTTCACGCCGGAGCAGCTCATACAGGCCATCCGTCGCCAAAAGGACGAAGCTTCGGCTCTTAGGGTTTTCAAATGGGCCTCCAAGCAGCCCAATTTCACTCCCGTTCCACCAGTTTACGACGAGATACTTCGCAAGCTCGGAAAGCATGGGTCTTTCGAGTCAATGAGGAGAGTCTTGGAGGAGATGAAGCTCGCCGGCTCCGAAATCACGAGAGGTAATTTCTTGATTCTCGTTGAGAGCTACGCGAGTTTTGGAATGTATGATGAGGCTATGGGTGTTGTTGACATGATGAAGGTTGAATTTGGGTTGAAACCGGATACGTTTTTCTATAATTTCCTGTTGAATGTTCTTGTTGATGCGAATAAATTGAAATTAGTTGAAACTGCACATTCTGATATGGTTGGTAGAGGGATTAGGCCCGATATTGCCACTTATAATATCTTGATTAAAGCTCTTTGTAAAGCACACCAAATCCGATCTGCCATTTTGTTGATGGAAGAGTTGCCGAGTCGCGGCATGTCCCCGGATGAGATAACATTCACCACATTAATGCAAGGGTATATAGATGAAGGTAATTTGACTGGTGCGTTGAGGGTTAGTGAGCAAATGACGGAAGTTGGGTGCCGGTGGAGCAATAGGACGATTAATGTCTTGGTTAATGGGTTTTGCAAGGCGGGTAGGATTGAGGAGGCTTTAGATTTCATTCAGAAGATTTCTAGTGAAGGGTTCGTTCCTGATCAGGTTACGTACAATGCTTTGGTGGATGGTCTGTGCAAGACGGGACATGTTGATCATGCCATTGAGATTCTGGAGGTAATGCTTGAACAGGGTTTCGATCCGGATGTGTTTACATACAACTCGATGGTTTCTGCACTTTGTAAAGTTGGAGAAGTTGACGAAGCTCTGGAACTACTGAATTTGATGATTTCAAGGGATTGTAACCCTAACACTGTGACCTTTAACATTCTGATTGGGATCTTGTGCAAGGAAAAAAGAATTGGAGAGGCCACGGAACTTGCTAGCTTTCTTACAAGCAGGGGTGTTGTACCTGACGTTTGTACCTTCAATTCTTTGATTCAAGGCCTCTGCTTGACTAATAGTCAGGAAGAAGCTCTGCAACTATTCAGGGAGATGAAAACTAAGGGGTTACAGCCTGATAATTTTACTTACAATATCTTGATTGATAGCCTCTGTTCCAAGAGGAGACTTGACGAAGCTTTGAGGCTTTTTAAAGAAATGGAATCAAGTGGATGTGCACGTAATGTAGTAACATATAATACTTTGATCAATTGGTTCTGCAAGAATGGATTGATTGAGGAAGCGGAGGAGGTCTTCGATCAGATGGAACTACAAGGTGTTTCGAGAAATGAAGTGACTTACAACACTCTTATTGATGGCCTTTGTAAGGTCAGGAGGGTGGATGATGCTATGATTGTTATCGACCAGATGGTAATGGAGGGATTTCAACCCGACAAATTGACCTATACCTCCCTACTCACTCACTTCTGCAGGGCAGGGGACATGAAGAAGGCAGCAGATATTGTGACTACCATGACTAAAAATGGTCATGAAATGGACATGGTTACTTATGGGACCTTAATTGTAGGGCTGTGTAAGGCACGTAGAACTAATGTTGCTATCAATTTCCTTAAAAATATCGAGTCGAAGGGAATGGTTCCAACTCCACATGTTTATAACCCTGTCATTCAAGCACTATTCAAAGGGAAGAGAACTAATGAAGCCATGAAACTTTTCAGAGAAATGATGGAAAGGGGTGATCCTCCAGATGCTATTACGTATAAGCTTGTTTTCCGTGGGCTCTGTAATGGTGGAGGACCAATAGATGAAGCTGTTGAATTTGCAGTCGAGATGATGGAACAAGGTGTTTTACCAGAATTCCCGTCATTCCATTATTTGGCTGATGGACTGTGTTCTTTATCCAGGGAAAGTACCCTTATAAAGCTTGTTACTTTGGTCATCGAGAAAGCAAAAATTCCAGAAAGAGAAGCCACAAAAATACAAGGCCTTCTCAAGGACGGTAACTTTCAAGATGCATTGGCAACCCTTGATGGCATCTTGAATAGTTCAAATCCCAAAAGAGATGTCTGGAGGAGGAGATCTTAGAGGTGATGGATGCCACTCTTTGTTTCATCTAGTTCAACATTTGAAAATCCTGAAAGTGATGTTGGATTATAATATATATGATTTGGAGATGAAGTAAGGATTGGTAGCTTAGAGGAGTAGGCCGGGCCTCATCAACAGAAGAAGTTTCAGGTAATTAATCGTGTTGTGAACCATGGTCTCTTGTGTTCTTGAATGGATATAACATGAATAGAAAGCAGTTCGTACCATTCTTCTTCTACTGCTTCAAAGTTGTAACCTGATATAAATTCTTCTTGATTTACGATTTGAGATCATTTGCTATTACATATGTCAGTACGCAATGTACCTCTGTCAATGTTGACTTGGAATACACATTTTTGTTCAAATTCAGCATCTTTAGTGACCATGTTGCTTAATGTGTTTGTACTATGGAAATGTTAGTCTCAGTCCCTTTACCTCTTACTTGTGTTTTCCCAATTCGCTACTGAGACAACTAGTCTAGCAAGGGCGTGAGCTATTCGGTTGGCAGACTGACACATAAATGAAAGCAAAACATCATCAAATGCTGAAACTAAGTCCAAACGAGTTTACTTCATATGGGATCAGTAGCATTTCACGTGACAAATTCAATCGGTCACATGTAAATCATCTAAAAGAACATTACGTGCACATTATTAACAGGCAGTTCAGAAACTCACAATTAAATTCCCATCTTTTAGGAACCAAGATTAGGAATTAGGTACTCTTTCCCATTATTAGTCTCTGTATAAACGAGTCATTCAAAAAATTGAATCTTGCACAAAAGTGTACAAAATAACATTTTAGGCTGTAGAAAGCCCAAGAAAAGCCCAGCCCAAATGACTACAAAGGCCTGGTCTACTGTTTGTTCAAGTCTTTCAGCTTATACGGATCTACCCAAACTTTCGCGCCTATTTCGCTAGGTATATATTTACCATAATAGCCCGCTCAGTTCCACGACTCATGCCCTTTATTGAATTTCCATTTTCGTTTCTCGTAACTCCGATCATCACTAAGTGTCCAGCGTTTCAAATTCTATGGGTCACAAGTTCAAGAAATAAGAAGCAGTTACAGCAGATCGATCTTACACCGGAACTGCAAATTAATTTCAGGTCTCTCACTTCCTAATGGTATCTGTACATATGTTTTTCTCCGTTGTTAATGGCAATATCGAAACCTAAAGATTTGGTGATTCCGAAATGACACTGAACTGATCATTTTTGTTTTCAGAATTGCTGATTGAAAACTAATCCGTGAAAGCAAATCCAGTTATTAATCTGATTCCGTACTGACCCTCTCGAGCAGGTTAAAGATTTGGTTGGACTGATCAGATTGCCATGGCCAATTTCGCCAAACCAGAGAATGCTCTTAAGCGTGCTGAAGGTCAGTGATCATCTTGGCGCCTTTTTTTTCTTCTGCTTTTGTGTTTGATTTCTGGTAATAATATCAATAATTTTGTTATATGTGAATGAAATGTTTAATTGGGTGGAGGAAAAGTTTGAATTGATTTAGTTCAATTTGTTCATTGCCGTGTTTTTATTTTATTAATGAAATATTTGTTTGTTATGTGCTGGGTGTAGAGTTGATTAATGTTGGGCAGATGCAAGATGCATTGCAAACATTGCATAATCTTATCACTTCGAAGAGGTACAGGGCATGGCAAAAGACCATGGAGAGGATAATGTTTAAGTATGTAGAGTTGTGTGTTGAGCTGCGGAGGGGCCGGTTTGCTAAGGATGGGCTCATTCAATACCGCATCATATGCCAGCAAGTGAATGTGAGTTCTCTTGAGGAGGTGATCAAGCACTTCTTACACCTGTCCACTGAGAAAGCTGAGCAAGCTCGTACCCAAGCACAAGCCTTAGAAGAAGCTCTTGATGTTGATGATCTAGAAGCGGATAGAAGGCCGGAGGATTTGATGCTTAGCTATGTTAGTGGAGAGAAAGGAAAAGATAGATCGGATCGGGAGCGTGTGACCCCTTGGTTCAAATTTCTATGGGAGACGTATAGAACAGTGCTTGAAATTTTAAGGAACAACTCAAAATTGGAAGCATTATATGCGGTAAATTAATTTGTTTATTTTACTTGTATGTGCTGTTTAATTAGCAACTTATTTCTGCATCATATTATTATCTCTCTACTTGCACAGTTACACCAATACATATGTTGGTACAGTTCTGCTTTGTCCAATTAATTGGACACTTCTGGTTTGTGAAACAGATTTCTTTTCTTTTGCAATTTACATTTCTGCAATACAGCATGCTTAATGATTTCGAGGTTTGGTTTGTTCTGTTTTAAACTTCAACTTCCATGTGCAGATGACAGCACACCGGGCATTCCAGTTTTGCAAGCAATACAAACGAACTACAGAGTTTCGCAGGTTGTGTGAAATCATCAGGAACCATTTGGCTAATCTCAACAAATATAGAGATCAAAGAGACCGGCCTGATCTGTCAGCTCCAGAAAGCTTGCAGCTCTATCTTGATACTAGATTTGAGCAGCTAAAAGTTGGAACTGAGCTTTCACTGTGGCAGGTTTGTGGCTTCTCCTTCTTCAGCTGCATTTCCTTGTTCCCCTGTAGACACAAATGCCCAAACACATTTGTCCATTTTTCATGTTCAAACCTCCATTTTTTGTCTCACACTAGTTTTGATGGCATTTTCTGCAGGAAGCTTTTCGTTCAATTGAAGATATTCATGGATTGATGTGCATGGTTAAGAGAACTCCGAAGTCATCCTTAATGGTTATATATTATGCTAAGTTAACAGAAGTATTTTGGATTTCCGCTAGCCATCTATATCATGCTTATGCATGGCTCAGGCTTTTCTTACTACAGAAAAGCTTCAATAAGAACTTAAGCCAGAAGGATTTGCAGTTGATAGCGTCCTCTGTTGTTTTGGCTGCACTTTCTGTGAGCCCCTTTGATCATACACATGGTGCATCCCATTTGGAACTTCAAAATGAGAAAGAGAGAAACTTGAGGATGGCAAATCTGTTGGGATTTAATCTTGAATCTAAACTTGATAACAGAGAACAGGTAACCTACACTGTTTGATTTCTTTTGCTCATGCATTTGTAATCAACTAGTGTTTTTTTAACACTAACAAGTTACTGTTTTTTCATTCTTTTGCTCAGCTTTCACGGTCATCTCTCCTCTTGGAACTGGTAAGATTATGGTTCTTATTTTTCATTTTGTATTTCCTAAAAGTTATCAGATATTAATTGCATAATGATCTGATTTTGGTAATTTGGCAAACATTTTTTTTTATCCATCGCAGTTATCTAATCAACATGCATACAGTCTTCGTATGCTATTCATATATTTTGCATTATTTTAGCTATCCAGTTCCAGTCTAATTAATATCCATACATATATATATATATAGATGTGTGTGCACAAGCACAAGCACACACATGCTGCTAAACTTTATGAAGTATGACAGCTTATATTAAGTTTTGAGTTCTGACTTGAATTGATTTTAGCATTTAAATGCTCTCAATTTTGTCTTTGTTGTTACAGGTGTCAAAAGGTGTAATGTTTTGTGTGAATCAAGAAGTAAAAGACCTTTACCATCTTTTGGAACATGAGTATCTCCCTCTAGACCTTGCATCAAAAGTTCAGCCTTTGTTAGCTAAAATCTCAAAGTTAGGGGCCAAGCTTTCCTCGGCTTCATCTGTTCCAGAAGTGAAATTATCTCAATATATCCCTTCCTTGGAAAAGCTAGCAGCCTTAAGATTGCTGCAGCAGGTTAGTTGCTATGTTTGCTTCTATCTCTGTTAGTTTATTTTTTCTTCCTAACTTTATTTTTCCCTCTTCAGGTATCTCGGGTGTACCAGACAATAAAGATTGAGAATCTATCTAGAATGATTCCATTTTTCGATTTTCCTGTCGTGGAAAAGATTTCTGTGGATGCTGTCAAGCACAATTTCTTAGCTATGAAAGTTGATCATATGAAGGGTGTTGTCTTGTTTGGTAATTTGGTAAGTTAACTGATCACCTTTTTCACAACTTGACTGGAGAATATTTAACTTGATTAATCTTATTGGTGACGTGTTTGCTTTCAGGGTCTAGAGTCTAGGGGCATGAAGGATCACTTAACTGGTCTGTCTCAATCCTTGAATAGAGCAAGAGCAATGATATATAGTAATGCTATGAAATCCTCAAAGCTAGGTGAAATGCTTCCCAATTTAGCTGAGATTGTGGATAAAGAACACAAGAGACTTCTTGCACGAAAATCAATTATTGAAAAACGCAAAGAAGAACAAGAGCGTCAACTTCTGGAAATGGTATTACTTTTTAAACTTGTACTTAAGCAGATGGCTTAAGGTTAAATTTGTGATAACCTGATTTGTTTTTATGTATACATCTGAAGGAACGTGAGGAGGAATCAAAGAGATTAAAGTTGCAGAAGATAACTGAGGAGGCAGAACAGAGAAGACTTGCCGCTGAGTATGAGCAGAGGAAGAATCAGAGGATCCGTAGGGAAATAGAGGAACGGGAACTTGAAGAAGCCCAAGCTTTGCTTCAGGAAGCTGAGAAGCGTATTAGAAGGAAGGGGAAGAAGCCAGTTCTAGAAGGAGTATGTCAAATTTACTTCTGTTTGAACTGATCGAGGTTAATATTAGCAAATGTTCATGCATTTTGTGTTTCTTTTCCAGGAAAATATAACGAAACAAACATTGATGGAGTTGGCCTTGAGTGAGCAACTTAGAGAAAGACAGGAATTGGAAAAGAAATCACAGAAACTTGCAAAAACTATGGATTACTTGGAGAGAGCAAAAAGAGAGGAGGCAGCTCCTCTTATTGAAGCAGCATATCAACAGCGATTAGTGAAAGAGAAGGATCTTCATGAAAGAGAGCAACAGGTGCTTATGAATTTCCTAGAAGTTCCATCATTTGTTTATTGTTTTGTGTTAGCTCAGTTTGGCATCATCCTTTTATCCAAAAAATTCTTGAGTTTTCATTGTTGCATTGAATTTTATTGTTTACTACGTATTTAACTATCTTCTATGCATTTGTTACATCGTTTAGTATACTAATTAAAATTACATTCCTCTATAGCGAGAGATTGAGCTAAGCAGGCAGTGCCATGATGGAGACTTGAAGGAGAAGCAGAGGCTAACCCGGATGATTAAGGATAAGGTTAGATAGTTCTTGATCCATGGCAGGATCTGCATTCAATTATTGGTATTGACTTGTTAGACATGATATGCAATAGGTTAGGATCTAAAAATGATGAGATGAAGGAGTGTTGCTGTTGTTCAATATCTTTGAGTGACTTGTATTCGCTCGAGATTGATCCATGATGTTTTTTCTTGATTTGTTGCGCAGGAAGTATTTCAAGAAAAGGTTGTCAGTCGCCGGCAAATGGAATTCAACAGAATAAAGGCAGAGAAGGAGGAGCGAATATCTCATATCATTCAATCCAGGAAAAATGAGAGGGAGCAAATGAGGAAAATGAAATATTATCTGAAACTAGAAGAGGAAAGACAGAAAAAGTTGCGTGAAGAGGAGGAAGCCAGGAAACGTCAAGGTACACCATTTTTCATTTCTCTTCGTTTCCATAAAAAGGAGTTTGGCTATAAACATATGTCCCAAATTAACTGTCTTGTTTCTCTAGCATTTTTGTCCCAAAAACGTCTTCTTTCCTTGAGGACATAGGAGGAAATGCACAGCACTATTTAACTTCTCCTTAATTTTTCTCAAAATAGAAAGTAAGACACTTATGTTGGGTCGGAAGGAGTATATAAGTTTTATACTCCACTTTTTATGATTTAGAATGTATGTAGGCTTCTCCACTGCCACAAAAACAGGAAGCTTACAACTTATAGCTGCTTCTAAGCCAATAATTCTGAACCTCGACTGTGTTTATAATTTTCTTGCTCAGAGGCGGAAAGGAGAAGGAAAGAAGAAGCTGAGCGCAAAGCAAAGCTGGATGAAATTGCGGAGAAGCAGAGGCAAAGAGAGCGAGAACTGGAAGAGAAAGAGAGACTGAGGAGAGAAGCTCTCCTGAAGGGGAGATCAACCGAGGCTCCTTTAAGGCCTAGTGAACCTCCCGTACCTCGGCCATTGGATCATGCCTCTAGCGCTCCAGCTGCAGCTGCTGCAGCAGCAGCAGCAGGAGCAACTGCATCCCCTGGAAAATATGTACCCAGGTTCAGACGGGACAGAACTGAAAACCCGGAACCTGATCGATGGGGTAGCAATAGACATGATGACCGGGACAGAATGTCCCAAGCGGGAGATAGGTGGCGCAATGATGACCGAAGGCCAGCATTTGGTGGATCCTCATTTGGCAGTGCTGGTTCGAGGTCCAGGTACCCGTCACGTTCACGCGGACCTGAACGTTGACATAAATAAACCCTTCATTATATGCTTGTTCAAGATCTTGCTGCTGCTGATATTAGGCTTTAATAACTTATCTTGCTGCAGCTTAGTTTTCAGGAGCTATCTATGGGCTTTTCCTAAAGAAGAAACGTAAGCCAATTCCTCTTGGAGTATTTTTATTTCCATTGTGGACATGCCTTCACAAGTAGTCACATTATTTGCTTGCCTTGAAGGCTTCGATTCAAGTCAATTTATATTCTTTTATTTAAGCATTGTCTTGTTGCATGTAATTTTTGTCACTAACTATATTAAGTCACCTATTTTACAGATTTTATAGTTAAGTTTGCTACAAATAATGTGTACTAGAGTTCAGAGGTGTTAATTCGAATTTATGTTTCGATTTGAACCCATTTGAATAAGATAAAGTTAAAAAATTTAGTGTAAGGCGAACGGATTGTCAATATAATTTGATCAGATTCAGAATTGATTAGTTCAGATCAAATTAAATTCGATGGATGAATTTTTATAATCACTTTATTTTATGCCTTTGTATTTATTTCTATATATCGTAATCCACAAAAGCATGTAGTGTATATTTGTTATTTTCTTTTCAAATTTAATTTGTGATGCCAAATACATAGTTGTTTCTTTTATTTTTTTGTCGCCCTTTCATTTCCTCGAAGAATCAACCTACCAAACCAAAGGATTCTTTCTGGATCCAAAAAGGCAAGAGTCAATATCATCAATAATTAGCATAAAAACAACATAAAATGTCTTCTCCAAAACAAAACAATATACTACTAATAAATTACGTTACAATTACCTATACGAAACAAAAATAGGAAAATACAATAATGGATATGCTGACGTCACTTGTCTTCTACTTCTCCTATCGCCTTGTCTTTTCTTCGCAGATTCTTTGATTCTTTTGAAAGTGAATCTCAACCGTTTGATTACCGCGAATCAGTGCGAAAACAACAGAAAATTTGGAACCTTTCAATTTGATCTAATTTTCTCGGCTACCAAACAAGACTCTTAGGTCCGTCTCTCCGATTAAACTAATCGGATCGGGGAACCCTACCATTTCCTCAAGCTATCGATGTTACAACCGGCTATTCTCTCGTTTTGACCTAAGGGTTCTATAACAACCTCTCAAATTGTAAAGCAGTTCTGTGAATTTTTCGAATTTCAGAACTCGAGGCCATGACGTCTCCAGATTCTCGCGATGATGAGACGCCGCTTGTGATTGAAAATGATAATTTGCCGACTAAAAGCCCTGTGAATCATGCTAGAGATGTTCATATTCTGAGCTGTTCTTTCTTGTTGATATTTTTAGCTTATGGAGCTGCTCAGAATTTGGAGACCACTATCAACACCGTGAGTTTGATTTTTTCATTGTTTGGCTCTCTAGAAAATTTAAATTCATGATATTATGTTTGTTCAATGTGGTTTGTTTCTGAATTAGTTAATTTTGAATCTCATGCTTTACCTCTGAGCTAATTTTGGTGGTTTCGAATTGAATTTTGCTGTAGACGGATGACTTGGGTTCGACCTCGCTTGGAATACTGTATCTATCTTTCACATTTTTCTCGTTAGTGGCTTCATTAGTGGTTAGGTTTATGGGGTCAAAGAATGCTCTAGTTCTTGGGACTACTGGCTATTGGTTGTTCATAGCTGCAAATTTGTATCCAACATGGTAACTATTTACTTATTGCTGTTGTATTATTTTGTGGATTTTTCTGTGCTTAGGTTAATTTAGAGTATCTAACAGTATCTATTTCACGGGCGACTTGGTAGATAGAGATTAGAGACTCAGAGTGGCCGGGCTTCTGTTATAATTGAAAATCAACTTTTTGATGAATGCCTGACAAGTATGAATTTTATCCAATTATGAATGTCCTGACAACCTGTGCTTACTGCACGCTGAAATTGCAATGCTTCTGTTACTTCGTGTGGAATATACTGTGTTAAACAGGTGAAAGTTGATTGTGGTTGATAAAAGGTTGGGAAGGTTTAGTTATCCCCAATTGCGAGCTATTGTTCACCAGGGTCATATGTTTGTTTTAAAAAATTAACAATGAGCAGGACTCATCCTTTATTGTGAGCTTGATTGAAGTCACTGACAAGATGGCTTAAGTTTCAATGAAGTTATTTACATTCATGATAGCTGAAGTTGTAATTCATCTTCATGCCACCCTTTTGAAGTTATCACAAGTTTGAAGATGAAATTCCCCTTTTAGATATCAAATACAATGTGAATAAATCAAGGCCTTATCTTGTTGGACTGATCTATTTCAGTAGAACACTAGAACTTATGATATGGGGTATCTTGTATCTAGTATCTACCCAAGTGCATGACCCTTTAAAAAAATTGGATGCACGTTTTTAGATATATTATCTTCAGTGAAGGAGAAGAATACGAGCAGAAAATCCCGACGAGTTTTGCTAAACAAATCATGTAGCAACCTCAATGTTTGGGAAATGGCTTGATTGTTGTCCTCAGTTGTGCATAATGCCATAATGGTTTCTCATATAACCATTTATTATTCCATACCATCAATTTTATGTCCTGAAAACTCTTAGAATCATGTTATTTATATTATGTTCTGGAGCTCTAGTAACGAAGTGATCTTTCTGTAGGTATACAATGGTTCCAGCTTCTGTATACCTTGGGTTTTCTGCTTCAATAATATGGGTTGGGCAGGTGAAATTGTGTGCTTATGGTTATGTTCCTAGTATTTGTTGTTAATGTAGAGCCATGTATTCTTTCTTAACCTTGCCACTGCTCATCAGGGGACGTATCTCACTTCCACTGCACGCAGTCATGCAAGTGATGGGAACTTACATGAAGGAACAGTAATTGGTAGATTCAATGGAGAATTCTGGGGAATGTTTGCCGGCCATCAGGTGAAACTGCTAATCAGCAAGTTGTATGATGTCTTATAATAAGTATTATAATAACATGCTAATTTCTTATTTGATCTTTTTAATAAACTTTGCAGTTTGTTGGAAATCTCATCTCACTTGCACTGTTGAGCAATGGAGCTGTACGTATATTCCTTGTAGTTAAGCTTGATTTGTCATTATGATTTTACTGCCAATCTGTCATCCAAATATTTTAAAATGCCATATCTTCACCTCACAGCTCTAGTGGATTAAGTTGGTTATTATTTTTATCAAACTCAGTGCTTGTGCTTTGGTTTTATTTCATATAAATGCAGGATGGAAGTACCAGTGGCACAACTTTATTGTTCACCATCTTCCTTTGTATCATGACTGTAGGCACCGTACTCATGTGTTTCTTAAAGAAAAGGGATAGTAAGGACAATAGTGAAGCAACGCCTATAAGTTCTGTGGCCACTCTCTCAAAGTATGTGATCAAGCCCATGCTTGATATACGGATGCTGTTGATCATCCCACTAATTTCATATTCAGGGTTACAACAAGCATTTGTGTGGTAATTACTTGGTTAATAATATACTTAGAGCCTTTTCCAGTATTATATATGATTTTTTTTTAGTTCTGTCTGTTCTTCATCTCATATTAAAATGCATTTGATATGTTTTGGATCATAGGGCTGAGTTTACCAAGAACATTGTGACTCCTGCAATTGGTGTGCCAGGAGTTGGTGGAGCAATGGCAGTATATGGGGCTTTTGATGCATTAGTAAGTATGGTGATATTTTGAGTAGTTGCTCTCTATGGATATTGCTTTACCTCAATCTATCTTCAAAGTTAATACTTGGTTGATCCATATATAGAAAAATAAATATACAACTTTAAGAAAACAACTTTCTTCTCCATATACTATACAAGATTAAGTGTTAGAGTTGAGAAAGACATGAAATAGCACTCTCGTAATCTTTTGTATTGGTTATCCTACATGTATGTCTTTTATTACATGTAGTTCTGTTGATGCATCAAACTTGAGTGGTAAAAGCTAATAATTTGTGCCTTTTTCTGTTTATTTATTTATTTAGATTCGATCTTTCTCCAATTGGGGAGCGTAATAGACCTATTGGACTCTTATCCCATCCCTTCCTTGCTAGAAATGTATTATCCCGAACAGAACAATCATGTAAATGATGTATTAGTGACTGTTGTGTAAGCCAACAGAGACAGTATATCATAGTCTGATCTTGTTTTTTTACCTTATATCAGTGTTCGGTGGTTGCTGGTCGACTTACTAAAGGTCTCTCGTCAATCACTTGGATAGTCTCTTTTGGAACTATTATTCATGCTGTTGTACTGCTCTGGCTTCTGTTCAAGTATAGGTCAGCTATGCACTTTACTGTACCCTATTTCTTATTGTCGTTCCAAATTAGAAGCTCCATCAAATTTTTTTTTGACAGGAGAAGCTCCATCAAATTTGTAACTCCTTGTTTTACTGTGTCATCATGCAGCTTACCTAGTGGAGTACTTGCCATTATATATCCACTTCTCATGGCAGCTCTACTAGGCATTGGCGATGGAGTATTCATGACACAGCTGAATGCTTTAGTTGGGATAATGTTTGAGCATGATACGGTAATTAGCAATCCTATTTAATTTAGAAAAAAAATGGTCTTGATGTATCTTTTCCAACAAGCCAGCACATCAAGGCACTTATCACGTGAATCCTCATTTGAGATAGTAATGCTTAAATACCAGCAATACAGAACCACTTAGTCTTTCAATTATATTACACACTTCCATATATGTTTCATATAATTGCTCTTTTCTTGATTCAGTGATTACTTTTTCGAAGCAAATTCAATTTGAATGTCGTAGATTCCATATGAAGCTACAAATTTTACGTATATATTAGCTCTGTAGTCAATCATTATTATCCACTGATTCTGTTTATGCAATTCCTCGATCTAATTTGGGTGAAATACAGGAAGGAGCATTTGCACAGCTGAAGGTATGGCAGTGTGCTTCCATATCATTTGTGTGCTTTATCCAGCCATTCATCTCGCTGCAGGTGATGCTGGTAATCATGTCTGTTTCACTATGTGTCGCATTTGGCGGGCTCTTGGTTCTTACTCTTTCGGTAGAGAAAGCATTTTCCTCTACCAGCTTATGATACTTCCACAGTTCAAGCTTGCCACAAATAATGTTGCCTAAAAAATGCCCTTGTATTTGATTGTTATCCTGTTACCAATTGATTGTTGTATAAAAAATTGTACACTAGGTGAATCAGAAAGGGAAAACATGCAAGTGATGTCATTCCCTATGTATTCAAATATTCATTGTCATGTAATTATGTGTGGATGATGTACCTCATCTCGTCGGATTAGTTTCATAAGTAGGTGGAGCTTATAAACAGTTTTTATGTTTTATCTCTTTTTTAAAATAAGTTGTTAAAATGTTGATATACTAACGTGTTATGTTCGGTAAAATGTGCTTGATAATAATTTTATGACTTTAATTATAGAATTGTATGAGACACTTGTGTATATTTATAATAACACGATCTGACAAAGATAGAGAACATCTCGCAATAACGTGAGCCGCCTCGGTCTATCGTTCGTAGACCTCATTACAAAGCGACAAAATGCGCAAGAGATACTATCAAGCAATGACGTACTATCACTAATAAAGAGGTCAAACGGCTAGAGTGCGGACGACTTTTTTCTTGTTTTTTCTTAAACACGAACAATATGGTTTAATTTAATTCAAAGTACATACATGTAAACATGATAAGTTTGTCGATGTGGCAGTAGATGATTGGTACATCTCCTAACACGTGGAAAGCTACAGTTACAGTTGAAACTGGCGCCAAGTCTGTAGAGAATCCACGTGGCACAACAAAGTAGACGCATATATCGGTTGAGTCGTTGTCCTACACCTCTCTATCAAAGCCAAACCAAAACACTTTCTCATTTTCATGTCAACCGACTCAACTAAACCGAACCAAAAACACAAATCACTATTAAAAAAGTAGTTGAGATTAGGTCCTCCTCCACCTCCACCACCACCATCACCTCCTCATATTAATACCCAAAACTCCTTACAACATTTCGATTAATTCAATATCGAACCCTAGAATTCATAGATGTCTTCTCCGACGTCTTTCTCATCCTCTCTGCTCCATCGGTTAGGCGCTCGCTGGCCGGTGCTTCTCTACGCCGCCACGTGGACGACGCTCCTGACGGTCACCGTGGCGGTGGCCTCCTTCTCGCCGGAGTTCGCGTTCGTATCGGCGATCTCCTCGTCCTCGTCGTTCTCCAGCGTGTGCGGCGGCAGCGGCGCGGCGGAGGGATTCATCAGGCTGCCGCTGGACTTGCCGGGGGAGGTCACGTGCTTGCCGGCGCAGATGTTCAAGAGGTCCAAGATGGACCTTTTGGTGCCTCCGATATTCGCGGCGGTTGTGGTGGCTGGCTCGGCTTGCGTGGTCCGGGCCCTGGGCCTGTGGGAGGAGGACGAGTCCTCTTGAAGATCATAATGGGCCCAACCGGCCCAATTCACTGTTTTTTATTCTCTCTCGGAAGGTGCGTGCGCGAGTTTCTCGAATATATATATTTTTTTGTAAATATAGTTTGTGTATATATTATGTCCGATGAAAAATGAATCAACTCTTAATGTGTTGAATACGTGTCCACTTTAAAAATATTGTTACAATATTAGATGACACATAAAATCAGGTGTTCGAGTGTTAAAAAGTGTTGAAAACATGTACATTGAGAAAATGAAAGTGTCTTGTGCATCATATAATAATGTAAAATGGCGAAGATTAAGTGGACTTGAATAAAAATGAGGGTACCTTTTGTTAACAAATCAACAAAAATCAAATTCCTTACACAAATCAAAGCAATAACCAAAGAAACATATATTTCAATCTCACACATACAGATTGGTGGTGAACAATGTACATACCACACCATGCATCTTAATAGCTTCTGGTTATTTCATCACAACTTCACACATTAGCTATAGCTACTTAAGTAGTGCATATTTTAAGCACACAAGCAAACAACTTGAACTTAAACTTAAACAACAGATGCTTGCTGCAGCACATTCATGGATGAGGCATCAACCAATTTGTTGCTGAAATCCCAGAGCTTCTTGGCCAACACTTGATCTCTGGCTATGGCACTCGGCTTCATCTCATTGCAGTCCAGGTAGTAATTTCCCGTTACGCCTTTCATGCTCGGGTGAAGTGCAACATAGCATGTTGTGGCTGCTCCCTGAATTTCACAATTCAAAAGTTCTCAAAACCATATTCTAATATATGATTGAAGTAATGAATCAAAAACACCAATAACTGGATGCATTTTTTTTACCTGAGGCACATTCTTCCATACCAGGTAAGTTAAAACCTTCAAAAACTCTGCATTTAAGAATATAAAGATTAAGAATGAAGATGAGTACTTCTCATTTGGATTACATGTTTTGTTTGTACAGAACTCACTCATTAGAACTTTGGAATGTCTCATGAGATTTGTCATTATGATTCCTGGGTGGACCGCGTTGACGGTAATGTTTACCCCCTCTTCCTGTATTCCATGGAACGAAACAAATCGAAGAAGAATGTGAGAAAGAATTAGAAAGATTTTTCAGCCAAATCAAAAACTAAAAGGCTGACCTGCAAGCGGCGAGAAAGCTCCTTAGCATGAAGTATGTTTGCTAATTTGGATTGTCCATAGGCCTTCTTGTCAGAGTAACTAAAATTGAGGAAATTGAGAGACTGTGTATTGTATAAAAACACTGATTTTATTTGAAAATAGAAGGCAACATCAATCTCCAAAAGAAATACCTTTTGGGGTCATTCATCTTTTCAAAATCAACCCCCTTTTCATAGGTGTGGAGGTGGGCTATTGAGGATAAATTCACAATTCTTCCCTCAATACCTGTTGTTCTTGCAGTGTTCTTCATTTTCTCGAGGAGCAGGTTTGTTAGGAGAAAATGACCTGAAAATTAAGCGCGATCAAGAAAACATCAATTAATTAATCATATGAGAATGAAGATGACAAGCTAGGTAAGTTTTCTTAGGCAAAAAAAATCATGTTACCAAGATGGTTTGTTGCAAATTGCATCTCTATTCCATCTTCTGATAGCTGGAAGGGGCAGAACATGACGCCGGCATTGTTTCTGCAATATGTGTGTGATTTCTTTGATCAGTCAATAGCATTATAAAACGATTCTTTAACACAAATATATACATGTAACATTGGGAAAGAGAGAGAGAGAGAGATCACATCAAGATGTTGAGGGGAAGATCAAGAGCAATGAAGCTATCAGCAAATTCTCTGACAGATTTCACAGAGGAAAGATCAAGTTTTAGAACATCAACACGAGCAGTTTCATTTTCCTTGAGAATAAGCTGTTTGGCTTCATTTGCAGCTTCCATGTTCCTTGCAGCAATTATGACATGAGCTTTGCGAAGAGCCAACACTCTTGCCGTCTCCAACCCAATTCCACTTGCCCCTCCTACATTCATCAGGTTTTCATTTAGCAACTAACCATATTGAAATGTCATGATCCGTTTTAGAACTTGGATTCGATTTATAATTTATCATTTGAGATTTGAAATATTGTATTTCAGATACAAATATAAAGTTAGATGAAAACAACTTAAAACAGTTCTACTAACAAAAATAGGTGATAACCGATAAAACAGCTGTAATTGAGTTTTGATTCGGCCAAAAAAATAAGTTGGCACGAGTCCTTAAATTCGACGCCTCAACCTATTAAATTGATGACTCGGTGAACAAACTATTCGGCTCTGATATGGGTTTTGAAAATGTAATTAAATCATTGTATATTTGATGTTACAATCTTACATATTGGTTAATACATAAATTCTCTCTAATCATTGTAGTAGAGGAACAAAATCAAATATGGCATTTATGAAGAACAAATAGGTAGGTACCTTATCATTCTCAGGCAGCATTCTATCATAGACATGGGTCCGGTGCCAATTTTACGGAAATAAATTTGTTGGACCCATAAATAGAACGTCAACGTTAATGGTGTTGGTTGAATAATAAATTGCCATCGTGAGTATGGTGCAACACAATAACTAGTACAATGTTGTTTTATAATTATTTTTATGGCAATTTTGAAAGACCTAAAAACCTCAAATTTTTAAGATAAAAAATATCCTTGTTTTGAAATCAGTGTCCTAATCATTAAGAGATTTAGCTCAAAGTAGTATAATCATATCATTAGACATGAATTGTTAATAGTATTTAGCATGAGTCCGAAACAGTGAGACAGTGAAATACAACTTGTAGATTAACGTGTGTAATATGCTTAACTACATATAGCTTTTTTAAGAATCAGAAGAAAAATAAAAAAATAAAGCAAGTAAAATACAACTCATAGAATAACATGTCCAATATGCGCAACTGCATATAGCCTCTCTGAGAATCAGAAGGAAAATAAAACATAAAGCGAGTGAATAGGAAGACCGACGAACATGTCGTCGTTGAGAATTGTAAAATTGGAACCGGACAAAACCGTCGCCATGAACCATAAGGCCACAAAATGATTGGGACGGCCCTGGTGGAAAGGCGGCAAAAGATAAAGCACAGAAAGATGAACAAAACCTATTGGGACACAAGCAAGATAAACTAAAAAAAATAGTGGTCAATGAGAGCTGCTTCATCTCAGGGACATCACCAAAACATTTAGGTGTATTTCCTGTACACACTGGTCGGAAGGAACAACTCGCATATATGTTGTCTCTCTATCATAATTGAACTTGAACCATGTATCAACCATAACTCAATCCACATTCAATTCATTGGCAACAAAATGCTATCTCCATTTTGTACTAATTCCTACACAGACAATATCACAAACACCTTACAGGCACAACAAAAAAACAAAAACCCAGCAAAAAAATTCACAGCTCCTAATAAGTAATTAACAAGATCTATATATTCATGAGTACCTGTGATGATTGCAGTGAGATGGGTCGCATCAATTCCTTGAGTGACCTCTTCAGCAGTGGAGCCAGATCCAAAGCCACTAGGGCCTAGCTTCCCTGTGATCAATGAGAAGATACTCATGTTTCTAATCCACCCAAGAACCATTTGCACCACAAATTTATATATATACAACTCAAAACTTGTGTCCCACAGCTAAACCAACAGTACTATTCGGCGTTGAATTTGTGTATGTATCGCTGGAAATGGAAAAAAAGCAGAGAAAAGTGGGTATGCAGGAGTAAGATATTGATATTGATATGAAGTGAGGAACAAGAAAGGTCGATCTAATATATACAAGGAAGTTGGCGATGGATGGAGGTGTAGGTGTAGTTATTTGGGTTACAAATAAGGTAAAATAAATGAAAGTTGAGACAAATTAAGATGGGCGTTGTGTGAAGAAACTACCTTAATGATATAGAGAGGTATTAAATGGGAGTGAGGTCGGTTGAGAGCTGTTATTGCTCACAACGACTACACACTATTATTTCTATCTTCTGCCCATTCCCCAATTTTTACATTTTATTGTTTTGTTTTGTTCCTTTCAATAAATTGGTTACAACAATAACTTATTGATCTTGATATTAGCCGTATAATACAAGTAAGTCGTGTGTATTTTGTTCACATTAACAATGCATGCGTGAATTTATTGGTAGTATCTAAAAACTCGTATACAAAATCAATAAATGGACAAACTACACGTGGCATTTCGAAGTCTCGTCTGAGACCTCGATTGAGGCTCGAATCTGAGACCTCTAGAGGAGCAAACAACTTAAGTCAATTGCTCTGATGATAGTTGGTAGCAAAGTTCAAATTGTGCAACGAGTGCTCAAGTGTTGTCTATATATGAGAAATTTCACGAAACCTATTTTAGGTTAAGTATGAGTTGTTGCTCATAACTATTAGAAAATGAAGAGGCATGAAACTTTAAATTACCAAATTTATCGTCTTGACAATTTCCAACTCCGCTTTACCAAATTAACACATATATTTCAAGTTATGTCTAGATTGATGAATGAACAATTGGGACACATTTTCTTTTCATACTTCATCCCAGTAACCTCATATTTATTAGATTCAAATTCATTACAATCTCCAACCATATGTGTGTGTATACATATATATCATGTGCTCCTTTGAGACCAAGTCAATTTCATTTTAGGACTATACGTTTAATATTCAAATATATCCTTACATATATACTATTTTTAAACTATGAAAGACTAAAAATTAATTTATGGGACCATGTATGTATATGATTGTCAAATGAATTGCTACCAAACTTATGGAACCATATTACGCCAAACATGGGTGTCCATTTCCTCCTCGGATCGAGCTGACATTTTATTTTGACTTTTGATAGCCTCAGATCTACGTAGTTTCTTTACAAGTCCAAATCCGAACTACAGACAGCTAGCTCGTCCAAATTCTGAAAATTACCCTCTAGTGGGGGCGTCACCCTGTTAGTTGTTAGTTTTCTCCTTAAACCCATAAATCTCACCCCATACGTCGGCAAGGAGGCTCGAACCTGAGACATCAAAGGAAATCCAAAGCGTATCAACCGCTTGGCCCAACATGCTTTGGTTCCTAGTTTCATCATTTGTTTAAGCTGGTTGTTCAATGTACTAATTACAGCCTTCACTTCTATATCAATACTGATAACAACAACTTGTGGAATATAATTATATGTGGTGAAAAGAATAGAGATCAATTTGGATGATAGTTGATCAAACGTTTTATGAACATTCATGTTAAGATATTTCATTTTATATAAGTTTGATATTCACTATTTATGTTCATGAAATTATTGTTTTCTTAAAAAAATTGAAAATTGAATTAAATATACAAATAATTTGATATAAATATATATATATATATATACATATAATGAAACAACTATTAGGTATATCTAATAATTTTGAATGGTATTATAATTAAATGTATTACAGAATCTATATATATGTGGAATGAGACAATGGGTAGCTGATCATGCTCCTAAAATATAAACTTTCGGTGAGTAGATACATCTTCATGATGATATAAATTAATGGACGATGAGACCATATAATATATGCCTGATCGAAGGTATAGTTGAGATCAACTAATTAATGGTAGCTTGCCATAAATTGATTGAATTTACGTATTCACATATCACAAGTGTTTCTGTACTTTCATGTTACATTGGATTTAATTTAAAAGGAAGTGAAAGAAAGTTATCACTTGAGATGTAATTGAGTCGAAATACTTAGTAGCATTTGAGCCCGAATTTTTGTTTAAAGACGAGAATAAAGTAGGCGGGGTGCTGAAGATCAATACGGATGGGCCTGGTCTGGATCGAAAACCAGGTTAGGAGGAATGTGGGAGGTTCGTGATATGGCGGGGGAGGGGTTGGGGGGGGGGGGGGAGGATGTGTAATGGTGTAGCGGATCCTCATTAGTAATAAAGGTTTGGGGAATGATAACAATGTTTTTGGTTGAATGATAGTTGATATTTGAGTCTTGTTGAGTAGCTTGATATAGTAGAATCTACTATCATGCACAATATTCATTCAATCGCAACTGAAATCTTCATTTACAAGTAACAACTACTCTAGCAAGTATAGAATGCAATAAAAAAATAGTGTGGAGAAGGTATGCATTGTTGTAAGGTGTGAAGTACAAGATGAATCTATAAGAATTAAGAAATTAAACGTTTATATAATATAATAAATAAATAAAAAGGAAAAAGACAGTTGTGATAGTGCATGCATTCAATTAACTGTAGCCGTGTACGAAAATATATATGTGCCGCATTGAATAAGTACCAACTTGATCCAACCATATTGTTAGGTGGAATAATTTATTTCTCAAATTGAATGTTGGATTAAGAAAGAAACTACTTAATTCTCAAGAGGACACCAAAATTAATAGCATTGCAATATGGTAAAGGGTATATTCATATTGCTATTTTTAGCATTTAAAACTAGCTCACATTATCTAGTGCCTAGAGTCGGCAAATCATACAATGAGTAAATCACGACTGAAATAGGTGGTGGTGGTGCATTAAATATGAGTTTTTAGGGTTTTCAAGAGACTAAATGTATTTTGATATTTTTGTTTCTTTAAGTTGTCAAAGTTGTAACATAAAGAGAAAATTTATAAGATCATTTTGTAGTTTTTTACATAACTATATGCTTAAGTGATTAGAACATATAAGATACATGCAATATTATTTAAAAGGGGTAATTACTGATGGACCCCCTGTGCTTTACATGTTTTGCAACTAGCACCCCT
>JAYMTF010000857.1:0-29092 GCA_036897485.1 Pelargonium nanum | reverse complement strand
AGTGGCTCATGCTTTATCTAGGTCCTCGTTATCCTTGTCCGATACTATTGGGTGGATGGGTTCTCATTCGCCTGAGTTTATTTCCCCACTTTTAATTGCGGATAAGAGTTAATAAAATTCTCTTTGGTTCAAAAAAAAACTTCCCTTTTGTCTACTAGTCCAACCAACCTATTGTGGCCAATATTTTGCCTGACCAACCTATAGTGAAAATTGGTGGTCCAAAGGAGAGGCAAATATGCTAGTGGATCTTCTAGGATGGCATTGATTCCACAGCCATATATACTTTGCTTTAGCATTTTTGATCAATCCACTTCAAACCCTAACCCATCAACCTTAATTGTTCATCATCACACCCCCACCAGCCCTCATGGGGATTTTTGAGTCAGGTGCCAATGGACCCATTGGTGTCTACCATACATGGTGTCTACCATACATGTACAGTGTGACACCAATGTTTGTAAAAAAAAGAGAGTTGAATTGGTCTGTTGATCGTCAGGACGCAATTTGATCGGTCTACCCCAATCAACTATATATTGATTATGTCACGATTTTCAAAATTGACAAGTGGTTTCCAGGCTTTAACATATCCATTGTCACCAGCCCTCATGGGGATTTTTGAGTCAGGTGCCAATGGACCCATTGGTGTCTACAGTGTGACACCAATGTTTGTAAAAAAAGAGAGTTGAATTGGTATGGTGATCGTCAGGACGCAATTTGATCGGTCTACCCAATCAACTATACATTGATTATGTCGCGATTTTCAAAATTGACAAATGGTTTCCAGGCTTTAACATATCCATTGTCACTAGTTCACGATGTGATTACTAGATTACTAGAGTGAAAGAAAAATATCAATTCGTTTTTTTGTTAAGACTCGGTTATGAAATCACGTGTAATCATTGTTATCGGTGTTATGTCACAATTTTCAAAAATGCACAAATGTTTAGATATCATAAAAAAAAAGTTTGTGGTATCAATAAATTAAGAGTTGAATATTTATTTGTATACACTTAAGCTTTTCTTTGATATGCATGGCCACTATTTTTATTTTCTTCAACAACTTGTAACCACATGCTTCTCTCATGGATTCCCCAATAGAAAGACCCATTAATTGCAAATCAGCACTACCAATAATAGGCCAATATGTATTGAACCATCTTTTCAGGATTTATGTGAAATCTGTCCTAGGAATCAAAATACACACATATATTTTGTCACCAAGTCAATTTGTTCAAGTGAGTAAAAGGAAATCATGGAGGTCTTGAAATTAAACAAGTGTGTAAGGTAAAAGAAAAATAAAATTACATGTGAAGAAGAAGAAGAGCAAAAATGAAATGGATGGGCATGTTGGTGGAGGAGGGGACAAATCAGTTGACTTGTTCATGTATAATTGATTTGTAATTATGAAAATGCATGATCAAAATATTGACAAAGAGCTAATAATCATTGCATCACTTTTGCATGTCAATGGGAAGCCCATGCAACCTTATACCAATGAATAGGTCTTTACTATCGATCGATGTCCTTTGAAATAGTGACTTAAGGGTTATATTTTTCTCGAGATTTCATGATCAAACTTCCTTCAAACGTTGTTGGTATAACTTACGAAAAAGGGTCTTTACTAAACAAACATTAATTATGAATATTTATGCAATCATTGAAATAACATGATATATGTATCCACATATCAGCAAAGACGATCATAATAAAAAATAAGTTACGACAAGTAAAGAGAATCTTACTTCGAATGACTAGATGTTACGTACGTTATTTATAAATGATAAAGTGACTACATTTGACATGACACACTGTTTGATTCAATCAAATGATCTAAAATGATGGTGTAATTGGAGTGGGACATTGACACACTCTAGGTCAAACTCTAGAGGAATATATGACATGCTCATTTAGCAAGATGGACCTCAAATATGCAAATGGATACATTTTAGGATTCTAAAGTAGTATAGACCCATTCTTCAATCTGTTTGCTTTTGTTTTGGATTTACATGCTTCTTGACTGTTTCTCAAAAGCTCTTTCTAGGAGAGAATTTATCCCAATATTATATTATCATAGATTTTTTATAGTTTCAAAAAGATTATTGAAAAGTAAGTGACAAGAAGCAATAACTTTTGTGAAATATCTAGATAATAAAATGAGTACGGTTCATTTTAGTTTACGCTATCATTAAATTTTTATCCATATTCGTTTCTATAGATTTATATATAGAAGTAAAGTGATCCGCTAAATTTAAATTTTAATGAGGTAACAGTAACTTATTGACGGCATAATCTAACCCATTCTTTTCTTTACTTAAACATTTTGCTCTTACAAGTGTGTAGGTGAACATCAGTTTCATGTGCATTTAGTATATTTTCCCGACCCGAGTATTTTTGGGTTGAGTTTGAATTGGGTGAATGGTTTTGAAAAAATGCAGGACGGTTCGAGCAAATTCACACATATAACACGTGAAACCCGAACAGACATGATTACCTTTCGGCTCGGATTCGGGTCAATCCTTTACAATCAAAGCCGAAACCCTGACATGAAACCCGAATTGCCACCTCTATTTCTACTTCCCAGTATCTTTTGGGCTTGATATTGCTTTGTTGGGTTTATTTTGGGCTTATACTATTGGGCCCGTTTAACCCTAGTTTCTTCTCCTCATATGAACCAAACAAGCCTTCATGCTGGGAAGGCCCAATGGGCCTTTTAAAGAAACGACGCCGTTTCTCAGGCCTGTCAATCAACAATAACTCTCGAAAACGACGCCTTCTGTTTCGCAATTTCGCTGCAGCTTCTTCCGAAACGGCGGCGTATCAGTCGGTGAAACAGATGCGCTGTCGTTTCCAAGTGGAGCCCTCGCGTCTGGTTTGGTAGCACTTGCACTCGTGCACAGGCTGCTTTACCGTCCGGTCGTTTTCCAGAATCGAGAAAAAAACATAAACAAACAATTTAAATTTCCCACACAGCAAAAAAACAAATATTATTGTTTCCGATTCTCGACCCCACATTTTGAATTTCAAATTGATTTCAAATCAAATCACTTTTTTCTTGGGTTCCAATTCTTTTCTTTTTTGCCGCTCTCTCTCTCTCTCACCCGACAATGGCAACAATTTTTTAAATTTATATATCTTTAATTTCAGTGATTTTTTTTCTTTAATTTTGTTGGTGAAATGGTCTTATCTTTGTGGTTGCGTTTTGTCTCATGCATGGTTGTTAGTACAAAGACTACAAGAATAGTAGCAATGAGTGTTGCTCTATAGTTCATTTCATTTCTCAGATTTCAGGTACTTTATTTTTCTCTGGTTTTTGCAAGTTTATTTGAAAATTTCTGGGTTTCTTGGGGTTTTACTTTGTGGGTTTGTGGTCTTTTAGCTTTTTCTTGCCTACCCAGTTGGAGGATTTGTGCTGATTGTATTGGGTTTTTCATTGGGTGTTCAAATTTGTGATTTTTATGGTGTTTTTTAGAGTTTGTGCAAGAAATGGCCTCTAGTGGAGACTTGTGATACTTGGTGTTTAGAGTGGTATGATTGATGATTCTTTTGTTAGGTCTGTTACTTGAAGGTTTTGTTAATTTCTTTGGATTGTTGTTTGGGGAAAAATGGAAAATGATTACTGTGGAGGTCTTGCTGGGATTGATTAAGCTATTAACCTAATTAATTTTGCTAGATTATGTACTTAATTAGCTCTTAAACGCGAGTTCTAACTGTTTTTTGTGCTTAAGTTTGTCGTCGGGTGATTTACTGCTTGAATTGTGGAAGAATTGAACCATTCAGTTAGGCATTTACTGCTTGAATTATAGTGTGACTATCATGAGAAGTTATGTTTTGCTGCTTCATCTTCAATTCTAGGTTTACGAAACAAAACTTCCAGAGTCTTGCAGTTCTTGATGTTTGTGTGGCATGAGTGATGACTCTGCATTTAGGTCTGTTACTTGAAGGTTTTGTTAATTTTTTGGTGTCTATCCTTTCATAGGAGAGAAATTCGTTTAAGTCTTGTTGATTGTTCTTTTGGGAAAATGATTCTTGCGGAGGTCTTGCTGGGATTGATTCAGTTATTAAGTAAACTGGTTTTGCTAGATTAATTACATAATTACTTTGTGTGGAAGGTTCTCTAGTTACATAATCAGTTATTAAGTAAACTGGTTTGTTGGGATTCTTGCGGGTGGCCGCATGCACCTTGACGGTGCGGATGTGCGTGGCTAGATGGAGTACCCACGCGGGCGGGACCGTCTTGGCGAGTTGCTCGCGTTGGTGGCAACCGGGTGCAGGGGCGCGGGTGGGCGTGATTGTTATATGTCAATACTATTTCTTTGCTCTTTACATGCATTTTCTTTGCTCTTTTGACGTGCATGACAATACTATTGAATTTTAATTTGTGAATACTTGATAGAACCAATTTTTTTGTGAAGAAGCAGGAAGTGGTAGCCCTTACAATGGATCAGTATGAAATATTAGAGCAGATTGGGAAGGGTTCATTTGGTTCAGCTCTTCTTGTGAGGCATAAACATGAAAAGAAGAAGTGAGTTTTTCTACTTTTCATATGCTATACGTCTATGCTTGTTTTTATTTTATTTTTATAAATTGGATATTGAAATATGTAACCAGTCGATTTAACTAATGAACTCCCATGTAACTTTCAATACATGATTTGTTTTTATTTTAACTTTCCCTTTCTTTTTAGGTATGTCTTGAAAAAGATCCGCCTTGCTCGTCAGACTGATAGGACCCGCCGATCTGCACACCTTGAGGTTAGCATTTTCTCCTACTTCCTTACAAATTCAACACTATTATTGATATCTTTGTTCATTTCCATCTGAATGATATTTACTAGACAATAGTTACATTTACTTCTCCCAACTCGGAAAGAATCTTTTCGTCTTATTATAATTCATGACTCTTATTTTGGACAAAATCTTTGTCTTCATCTTAAATTTTTTCTGACGTCAGAATAGGTTTCTAGTGTATGCAAACTTATCATATTTCATGTAGCGGTTGATATACTTAGTTCTTAGAGAAACTATTCCAATATCGTACCTCGCGTGATAATTTTAATGTATCACTCTGCAGATGGAGCTTATTTCTAAAGCAAGGAATCCATTTATCGTGGAGTATAAAGATTCCTGGGTAGAAAAGGTTGGCAAATCATCTTCATTTTTAGACCCTTCAATATTTACTTATACCATTAGTCCCTTCAATATAATAATTAAATCACTATAAACCGGTGTACTTGGTTTCTTCAACTTCAGGGTTGCTACGTGTGCATTATTATAGGGTATTGTGAAGGAGGAGACATGTACGTTATGCTTCATTTCTTTATTATTACTTGAAATCTTTACTTAGACATATGTTTATTTTTGTGTTGTCCTTTCTGATCTTTATGAGCGTCATTTGTTATTACAGGTCTGAAGCTATAAAAAAAGCCCACGGTATTCATTTTCCTGAAGAGGTTGTCACTTCTGTAACTTAGCATTTGTTATCTTCTTCACTGTCTACCTTTGACTTTTACGTCAAATTATTTTGTTTTTCACACTTGAACCCTAAATTATGTGCAGAAACTTTGCAAGTGGCTGGTTCAACTCCTGATGGCACTTGATTACCTTCATTCCAACCATGTTCTTCATCGTGATGTCAAGGTTAGCGGCATCCCATAGGTGCAATTAGTATAGGTCTTAGCTTACCGAAACATCTGTAGTTATTTTGGCACTGATGGCTCTGTTTTCCATGTTGCTATAGTGTTCAAATATATTTTTGACGAAAGATCACGACATTCGCCTAGGTATCTTCCTCTTTTTGACCCTGTAAATTTACTATCCATCAATTCACTTATGGCATTGTTTCTAGGCCCTCGTGTTTTAAATCTTGTCAGGGGCTTAAGTGTACATGTTGGCTGCAGGTGATTTTGGTCTTGCTAAAATGCTAACTTCCGATGATCTTGCTTCCTCGGTGAGTATTATTGATGACTATGTTGCTACATTTGGAGATCTAAGCTCAACTTCTTTGAACAAATTTTTTGTCTGATCCAAATGCAGGTTGTTGGAACCCCGAGTTACATGTGCCCCGAACTCCTTGCTGATATACCTTATGGTTCCAAGTCCGACATATGGTCTTTAGGTAATCATAAGTTTCTAGTTTAATCTATGCTCTATTACATTTCATTATTTGTTGGCTTATAGTACATATTTACAGCAAGGAGTATTTTTCAGGTTGCTGTGTATATGAAATGACTGCTCACAAGCCCGCATTTAAAGCGTTTGTAAGTACATGAACTTGGAAATTACATTAAATCAAGTATTTTTAATTAATTTTTCTATACATTTGCTCCATATCAAATTGAGTTCCTGAAAGATGCTAAAACAGCATAGTGGATGCTTCCATTAGTCTGAGTGACATGCATGATTGATACTTAGAGCTGGCAAATTGGCTTTTGGGTCGGGTTTAGATCAAGTTTTTTCGGGTCCAGGTTTAAAAGACTTAACCTAACCTGACCCACAAGTAGCGCTAGTGCTAAGTTTGTAGTGGAAAATGTGTGGATTGAGTGTGTACTGCCTGACCTTGCATGACAAACTCGACACCAAAACTAATCAGGCCTATTTTATGTGACCTGAACCTGCAAAAATGCAGGTCGGATTTCGGGTGCCCGCGGGTTTGAGTCCAAGCTCTGATTGATACACTGCTTCTTTTTATTTTTATTCTTGGTAAAAGAAACTTATTAATTCGTGTTTATCTTCTTTTCTACGCAGGATATGCAAGCTCTGATTAACAAGATAAATAAGTCTATAGTGGCTCCACTTCCAGCCATGTACTCCGGTGCTTTGTGAGTCCTCCTCTACCTATTCATGCACATTAGTGTCTCAAGATCTTCTGAAGATTATTGATTTTCACTTTCTTTTTCTTTCCAACTAATTAAGTGGATGAGGATGAACCTTGGCACAACGGTAAGGTTGTTGCCTTGTGACCTTGAGGTCACGGGTTCAAGTAAGAGAAACAAAACAACCTCTCCGCATAGTAACGAGGTTAAGGGTGCGTACGAAACAACCTCATCGAACCTTTAATTGTTATTTTGTATTTGATCAACATCTTTCTCCATACATATATCATATGTGGGCTTCTGTTTAACATTTTTCTTATCCGGTATGTGCTTTTATTGTTTTTCCAGTCGCGGGCTTGTAAAAAGCATGCTGCGCAAAAATCCGGAACTCAGGCCAAGTGTATGTCTTATCTTCTTTCCCTACCTTGCATTTTCGACTCAATATTGTGGTTAAACTTTTGCTTTCTATGGATTTAACTCACAGCATCGAATTGTTTGTCGATTAACCAGGCTGGCGAGTTACTCAACCACCCACATCTTCAACCTTATGTTCGCATGATTCATCTAAAACTAAATAGCCCTAGACGAAGTACTTTCCCGGCCCAGTGGTCCGATTCCAACTACATTAAGAAAACTAGATTCACGGATCCCGAAGCTTTTCCCATTCTTTCAACCCGAGAGAAAAGACTGTCATTCAGCAATGACCGGACCTTGAATCCTAGTATATCTGGAACCGAACAAGACTCTTTCTGTTCTACACAAAGATCACAGGACATCCCGAGTTATTTGAACCAGAAGTTCTCGGAATTATCTGTTAGCAGCATTGATGAATACATTAGTATTGAAAAGTCAGTAGCTACGAAGTATTCAAACACTGCCAGAACTCCAAGATTAACGACGGCTAAAGTTTCCACTACTCCCAGGAGACAGACCGCACCCTCGAAGATACCCCATATCAGTTCAAAACGTGACTCGGTAAGCATAGTTTATCAAGTTTTTCTTCTCTCTTTATGAACTCGATGAAGCTATAATTGGAATAGGGCATTATGTTCTCTATTCAGTGAAAACAAATGGATATGGATTGTCTTACATCTTCTAACATGGAAAACTCTTAAATTTATTTCGTTATGTGGGATAGTTTCATGGATTGTGGAACAATTTCATATGCGAAACAAAAACAGAAACGTGGAACGTTAAGGGTTTAGGAACACAGAATGGTGAGAGTATCTTATGGTTTATATATGTATCTAGGTTTACGCTAGCAAATTATTTGTCGAATGGAATGGTATACAATTGGAACAACGAATTTGACATTCCAAAACGTCAATGTTCCACGATTTGGAACGTTGGTTCTGGAACATAAATCTCTACTGACATAGCAATTTCTAGTAACTTATGAAAAGATGTAGAACTTGAGTTACTCTTCTAGGATTAAGTACACATTTCACATCTGTTGTATCTGCATATTCAGCTCGTAATCGAGTAGTTGCTGTAGTTGATTAATTTTATGCTTATTCTACTTTTGCAGCTACCTGGCCCTTGCACTCCTGCAAACAAATCATCACAGCCAACACGCAGAGCATCTCTTCCATTGGCAACAAACATTGGTCTCCTTCATAGGATGGAGTCTCCAGATGTATCTGTCAATGCCCCAAGAATCGACAAGATGGCCGAGTTTCCCATAATCTCCTCGGAAAACCACCCCCTCTTTCCCAAACGCAGAACTTCACCAGCATCCACCGTTGACTGCTCAATCACAAAAGACAAGTGCACGGTCCAAACCCTGGACAAAACCTTCGCAAGGCCAAACGGGAGTGAATGCTCTGAGCATAACCCGACAACAACAGGCGCCTCAAGCCGCTCGTCCTCTGATTCGCGACAGCGTAGGTTCGACACCTCGTCGTACCAGCAACGCGCTGAGGCGCTCGAAGGGTTGCTAGAGTTCAGTGCAAGGCTATTGCAGCAAGAAAGGTTCGAAGAGCTTGGGGTGTTGTTGAAGCCTTTTGGCCCCGAGAAGGTGTCTCCAAGGGAAACAGCTATTTGGCTGACTAAGAGCTTCAAGGAGACTGCATCATAGTGGAAAAACCGAAAAAAAGAGTAAGATTGTTCCTCGCAATCTTTTCATGTTCCTTACTCCTGTGAATAGGCTCGAAATCTTCGATACATTAGCCGATTAGAGACTGATAAATAGGATTGTTTTCCTTGGTCTTTGTCTTGGTTTAGCTGTTAAGTGTGATGGTGAGGTTGTGTTTGATCTTGAGATTGATGGAAAAGAAAATGAAATGCTGAGACAATATTAGAGGTAGAGGATTGGTTTGTTCATGTTTTTGCTTACAACACAAGGCAGTGTTTGAAACTTGTGAATTGATGGAAATGAAAATGGATAGTTTTGTAGTTTTGTTACTTTCATTTCCAAATTTGGACTTGTGTATGAACTGTGGATGTTATTGGAAGCCTGAGCAATGCAAGTAAGTTAGAGCTGAAAATTCATGTTCGGAATGAGTTGAAATTTGGTTGGCACGTTCGAAATGAATCCCATTTCAATACTTGTTTTATGCATCGTCTTGAATCTGAGACCATGAGTGGATCAAATGTTTTAAACCACTTGCTCCGATGATTGTTAGTCTAACACATTATACACGATATAACCAACATGTTTGACTCGACATTATCCAACATGTGTTGACTCGACATGCCTCAACAGTTTCTCATATTTCTATTATTAATTTATAATTATACTCTTAAATGTGTGTTATGCATGTCACAACACGACTAATTAATCATACATACGTGTTTTGAAAGTCCAACACGAGCATTACTCGATTACAAAATGTGTTAGTACAAACACAATAATTACGTGTCGTGATTGTGTCATGTGTCGTGTTACAACACAAATTGTCGACTCTATGTTGAAAAGTCCAAATCTGACTCGAAAAATGTTCAAATTCGTTCGAATTGCAAAATTTACATGTAAAATGGAATGCAATCATAAAATTAATTAGTTTATACTATCCGATCCGAGCTCGTAAAATGTGGGTCGAGTTCCAATTTTATCGGATGTCCCAAGCTCGTAAAATGTGGGTGAGTTTAGATGTCCATGAATTTGATTTTAAAGGATAGAATCTTCTTTAATTTGTCCTAATTCATTTCAATTCTAGAATATTCCAAGAAATAATAAAATATGATAATTGAGTTTAGAGTTACATTTCAAAAATATTCGATAGAGCGGTTAAGAGAGCCAAATTAGCGGGGAATTCCACCTAATTTTCTGTTTGGATTCCGAGAAAGTGAGCGAGAAAAAAACATGGAATCAGAGATTCTGCAACTGTTCGAGCTCAGTTACTCTGATCTCAAGCAACTATCGTCGCAAAATGACGATTCTTCGACCTCCCCAGAAGAGCAGCGAAAATTGAACTCACTGAGCAGAACGATAATGGAAACCCTAGGTCCCAACGGCCCTGGTCTTCTCTCCGTCACCGGCGTCCCAAACGCCTCTTCTCTGCGCGCAAGGCTTCTTCCTTTAGCTCGCAGACTCGCTCTTTTCAACGACGATGATCGCAAACGCATTCTCAAGGTATTTGTTCGAATTATCTCAGTTCGTTGGCTTTTGAAATGTAGAGGCTATGGATTCTGAATATCATGATCTAGTAAATTGTTGAGTCTTAGAGGAAGGGAGGTTGCAGTTTGAGCACTGGAAGACTTGAAATCTATAGATTTGGCTAGTTTTTGTTGATAATTTTATGTTGCATAGTTTGACTAATATAAGGTTCTCATTTTGGTTAAAAATTCAATTATGATGATGATTTAGTCATGATTACAGACGCATTCTCAAGGTATTTGTTTGATTTATCTCAGTTCGTCTTAGAAATGAAGAATCAGATGAAGAAATTTTGAAATGTAGAGACTCTGAAGTCTGAATATTATGGTTCCGAACAATTGTTGATCAGTGTTAGTGGAATGGAGGTTGCAGTTTGAGCACATGAAGACTTGAAATCTAGAGATTTGGCTATTATTTGTTGATGATTATATCTCACATTGCTTAATTACTAGAAGGTTCTCATTTTGGTTAAAGTTAAAGATGATGATCTAGACTATGATCACAAACACATTCTCAAGGTATTTGTTGGATTTATCTTAGTTCTTAGAAATGAAGAATCAGATGAAGAAATCTTGAAATGTAGAGACTCTGAGTTCTGATATTTATGGTTCCAAAAAATTGTTGAGTGATAGTGAAATGTAGGTTGCAGTTTAGGTAATTGAAGACTCAATATCTAGAGATTTGGCTTTTTTTGTTTGTTGATAATTTGATCTCACATTGCTTGATTACTAAAAGGTTCTCATTTTGGTTAAATCCAATGATGAATTTTAAAATTGATCAATATGAATGCAGTTGAAAACTTGAAATCATGAAATGATTGTGGAAGGGTCAGGTTATATGATTTCAGTTTAGATATTCAAATCGTAATGCGGTGGCTAGAATAAGATTTGTCTTGTTTGATTGCCCAATGTTGGCTTGTATAATTCAAGTTTCGCTCTTCGATTATGATTTCACAATTTTGAATTTGTGAGGGTTGAATTATATGTGTGCAATCTGTTGAGTTTGATTCTTCCTCGTTTCATGATATGAACACAATTTTTATTCCCATAAGCCATCTGATAAGTCTGTTTTGCTTAATTTGATAAATGTTAGGAGCACATCTTGGGCAGTGATGTTCCTTTAAAAAACTTGGATAGAATCGTCTCCTCTTTTGCAACACAACTCAAATATGTGCAAGTTTCAGAATTTAGTGTTAATAGGCCAAATCCTGAAGTTGACAAGTTGGGAGACTTTTGGGACGATGGATTCAAGAATCTGGGGGATACTCTTAGGGAGCTAGGGTTTTGCATGATGGAGCTGGGACTATGCCTCGCTCGAGTTTGCGATAGGGCCATTGGTGGGCAAGAACTCGAACAAAGCTTACTTGAGTCCTGTACAGCTAAAGGCCGTCTTATACATTATCATTCTGCTCTAGATAACATTTTCCTAAAAGAAGCTGGAAGAAGAAAAGGATCGAATAAAAAACTGGTTAAGGTTAAAAGGGACGAGCGTTCTGTGGTAGATGAAAGAGCACGACGAGGGCCAAAGTCGGATAATGGCAACGAAGCTAGATCATGTGGAATTCATTCCAACTTATGGCAGCAGTGGCACTACGATTATGGTATTTTCACTGTCTTGACGGCTCCTTTATTTCTTTTGTCGTCTTGTCCTCATGAAACAGAAGCTATTGATCACTTCTCAAGCTCTTGTGATCAAGAAATCCCTTACCCGAGTGGGCACAGTTGTCTGCAAATATTTAATCCCAACAGAAATAATGTTCTCTTGGTGAATACCTCTCCCGAAAGTTTTATCATTCAGGTGGGGGAATCGGCTGATGTCCTATCAAAAGGGAAGCTCCGGTCAACCCTTCACTCTGTTTGCAGGCCAGCTAAGTCGGAAAACTTGTGCCGAGAAACTTTTGTTGTGTTCTTGCAACCAGCATGGAGCAAAACTTTCTCTCTCAAAGATTACCCCACGAAACACTTACAGTTTGGTGGTCAGTGTCGGGATGAAGCTAACGAGGAACATGTAAAGGGACTAACCGACGAAATCCATAAAATAGTTCCGCCACTTTTGTCACGGCTGAAGGATGGGATGACATTTGCTGAATTCTCCCGGGAAACCACGAAGCAATACTATGGGGGAAGCGGGTTGCAGTCCAATAGATAGACTCTACTATACCCTCATTTTTTAAAGTCGGATACAACATTCTGGTGAGATCTTTATCATTCTTATTTCAACAGTCTCATTTGATTTTATTGTTCTTAATACGAATCCTCATTCTGTTCAACTTTATAATGCATTTACTTTAGGAAAAAAGATAGTTCCCTAAACTTTTTTTTGTGCGACAACTAATTTCTAGTACTTTCAATATTTGATCACGTGGCATAATGGAAATTTTAAATACTAGGAGTTAGTTGTCACGGAAAAAGTATAGAGTTATCTACAAAAGATGTTACATATAGAGTATTGATCCGCAATCTACCCTTTACTTTATTATTGATTTTAACTTTATACTTGCATAATCATCAAATTTGAATCGTAAAAGATATTGAGAACCTAGGATGGACCCCACTTCATTAGCTATACTTGACTTTTCCTCTTGCTAGGGTTTTCCATCTATAGATGATGTGAAGCTGTAACAACCAAAACACATATTTACTGAATTATTGAAGTTATTATTGCATTATTGGTCTAGGGCTTCTCTTTTTTATCCATAGGGATTCTTTCTAGAGTGGCATGGAGGCCACATTGGAGTTAGGACCCAAAATAAACTTCTGTAGTTTTTACCTGGATGATATTTGTGACAAATAAATGTTGAACGACTTTTAGGAGTTTGAATATTTTCTAGGGATAGTCTAGAAACCAAGGAAACCGAGGTTCAGGACTCCCACACATGTATACCTGGCAATACAAGCCGAGGGTCGGACCAAAAAACTTTCTTATTTAGAAACTATTTATCAGCTCTAACTTGTCTCATTAAATGGCGAGGCATGTTTGTACCGACGAAAAGTATCCCACTACTTTTTGAATTACATTGTCATGGACAAGCATTGGTGATATAATTAGTTTCTCTATTGACTATTATGCTCTTGTTTGCTCCACAGTCCACACACAAATGTCCTTGTGTTCATTGTTGTCATTATAACCCATTCCCATAAAAAAGCTAACTTTGAAAAGTCTGTTTTTTCATTGTTGCTAATAATAAGTTAATAACTCGTAACTATAATTTGTATGTCCCATAAAGAAACTACCTTTCAAAAGTCTGTTTTTCATTACTATTGATGAATATATATCACGTTGTCAATGACTCCTATACTAAGTGAATGGTTCGAATCGTATATCAAGTGGTCATCAATGTCACATGCTAGTCGGATACGCCAATGGATCATGTAAGTCAAGCTGAAATCAATCATGACTATGATACCATGTTAAATTTACTTTAGAGGGTAGAGCTAACAATTTGGATCTGTTGGCATCCAAAATTCGATCCGATCTGAAATCTGAATTGTCAACTCTATCAGAAGACAGACATTATTTGAAAATGAGTGGGAAAGGTAGGGAAGATGGAGGGATGATGATGATTGAGAAACAAAGGGAATAAAGGGGTAGTCTTTAGTATTTAGGGCAGTGGTAAATCCATAGGACATCAAGAAGAAAGAATCAAAAGCCTTAGCAAAAAAGACACACAAAACTGGTTTCTCTCATCTTGGATTGGCATCTAGTGTTCAACTTTTGGAGAGATGAGATCAAAAGTAGGAGATGATGACGAAACCAGGCACGCCTATTTTAGCATGTATGAAACTTCCACAGTCTTGAGATTGCACAGAATTTGTCTCCGAAATTGATCATCCCCATAATTTGTCTGCATCTCTGGAGTTGTCGGTTAAAAAAACACAACACAGTCACTGTGTGCACAGCCACCACCTTGAGTTTCTCTGACTTGTTTGGTGGCTCTCACACTATTTCACCCCCTCCTCTCGGTGCATCTCTATTTCGTGCATGTGTACTTGAAATGTTGTTATAGATAATTGATGGTGTGGTTGATACATTTATAGGTGGGTTTTTAGATATTTATCGACGTGAAAGACAAAATTGGAGTTACATTTATCGGTGTGGAAGCGAACATGTAGCTAGACAATACTGAATTTATGAGCTTCTCTAGTAGCTTTTTCACCCCTTCCTCTCTTCCCATTTGGCATACAAATGGAAGTGGATGGGTGCATTTGCATTTCGTGCGTATGTTTTACGTGTATTTTTCTCTTTATTGGTGAACTTTTAGACATTTACAAGTACAAAATTAGGCAAAAATGAAGTTATATACAATTATTGATGGGCATTCATACATTTGTGATTTGTTGGTGTGGAAGTTAAAATGTAGATAGACAATACTGAATTTACAATCTATTTGTCAATGCAGGAAAGTATATGTAATTTTGAATGCAGGTGAATACGTTGTCCCATATTTAAAAAGTAATTTTTTTTTGTTAGTCAAGAAGTCATATATAAGACCCCACTAATTGACTACATAAGTCGAAATATGTTCCTTTTTAGACGGAAGTAGAGAACTAGAGATAACAATTTAAGGTTCGTACTGAAAGTGTCGACCCGAGTTTTTAAGTGGAAAATCCAATATGTGACTCAAAATGTAAAAATATGGATAGAATTTTAGATGTTCACGGTTATGAGTTTGAGTTCAAATTGTCATTTTTAAATAAAAGTTGTTATAGACTTAGATAATGGTTTCAATATGACCAAGATGAATGATGAATTTCATGAAACACGTGAAAATTGATAAAACTTGCTCATCAATTATTGTTTCAAATTTTTTAAATGAAGCTAAAAGCTTTTACCTTACTTTATGAATGTTTATTGGGGATATTCATCATATTCAGTGAAAAAGGCCTAAAAGCTTTCAGTTTCCTTGTAAATTGGATCACAATGTATTTTCCATGGAAGATGATTCCATTGAAAGATGATTCAATGATTTTCATATCCACAAAGTGAGTTTATGGATATTATTAGCTCATCATATCATAATATCTATACATACATACATACATATATATATATCAATATTATCTGTACATAAAATATATATATATATATATATATAAATAAAAAAAAGTGTAGGAGTAGTAGTGGACTGGTCATCCCCTATAGTCCCATTCAATAGGCCTAGCCTTGAAACCAATCACTTTAAGCTCATTATGGAAATAAGATTCAACGGCCACCATATTGCCATGTGTCATGAAAGACACGTCACCACATTCCTTTTCCTAAAGTGGATAATTTGAATCCGATATGTTTGAGTTGCATAAAATATATCGAAATAACTTTTGAGTCAGTCTGAGAGAGCTGATAACTTAGATCAAATATGTGGGTATTTGAAGTTCATTTCAAGTAGTTTTTGAATCGGATCGAATTTATTCTACAAAAATATTGATGGAAGGGTCGAATCGGACAAATGCACACAAATCAACACCTTTTATATTAAAATTTGAAATATGATTCGATACGAACAAATTCAGCTGAACCCCTTCCAGATTGGATTCGAAATTCGAATGACCACTTTTGTAAGATAAATTCATACGAACTCATACATTTTGCACGTGAATCTCAAACTCGCAGTTCTTTTGAGCCGGATTTAACTTAACCATGACCCGTTCTACTTCGGGTTTGACCCAACAACAAAAAAAAGTGACCCAAAGGCCCAAAACCTCAGCTCTCAACTCTATTTATTTAGAACCCCACAAAACTCAAATTTTCAACTCTCTGTCTCTGACTCTCTTTATATTTTCTTGATTTGAATTCTAATCAATGCCGGTCAATGATTGTCCGCCGGAGCAGGGCCTCGCCGCCGGGATACACATCCCGGAGAGCCCAAAAGCTCCGATGGAGTTCTTGTCCAGAACTTGGAGCGTCTCTGCTCTTGAAGTCTCTAAAGCTTGCTCTTCCGAGCCAGAGGAGCTCTCTGTTTCTCTCAACCAGTTCTCTTTCGCTTCCTCTGCTACTTCCCAGTTTGTTCTTGATCGCATCATGTCTCAGACTGTGAGTCCAACAAAATAAAAACCAATCATTTTCTTTTCTTTTCTCTTCTACTTTCCGAGGAGCCAAACGGGCAGCTAAGAAAACAGAGTATCACTCCTCAGTAGCTCCCCTGTTTTTTTAAAAACAGAGGATCATTTCTCAGAAGCTCCTCTGTTTTTTCTCTTTACTTGCTCTGTTTTCTCAAGAACCTGAAATGTTTGTGGTTTTTGTTTCTGGATATTGCAGGAGATATCGCCATTGACGTCGGGGAGGCTCTCGCACAGCAGCGGGCCATTGATCGGCGCCGGAGGTTGCTTAGCCGAAGACAGTTCTCCGGCGTCTCCCTCGGAAGAATTTGAGGATGTTGTTAAGGTTTCATCAATTTCTCTTTCTTTATTTAGTATAATTTTATATGTTTAATTTTTTTATGTTATATACTAAAGACATGAATAGATCAATATCTTAACTCTATCTTCTTCATGTTTTTTTGTATATTTTTATGTCACTTTAGTGCTGAGAAAACAGAGCATTGCTTTTTTCTGGTTTTCTTTGTCTTTCTTTACGGCTAGTTGTCTTTTTTCCACTAAAAGAACCATTATTTTAGGTCTCTTTAGGGTTGGATTCAAGTAATTATGAACTCAAAACACATTGATTACTTAATTAAGATAAAGAGAAAGAGGAAAAGTATGCAGCAATTTTGGAAATTGTGGACACTAAAGAAGAGTGTGCTACTTAGTTTAGCATAGGGGTAGTTTGGTAACTTTACTTGTGACTTGACGGAGGTGTCATGTCAGCAGCTCGGGAAGAATTTAAGATGGACGATGTTCGGTAAATTAATTCAAATGAGCTTTATACTAAAAAGAAATTTATAGATACCGATCATAACAAAGTATTTATTCGAAAAGTTATGAAGTCAGAAGTTGTTGAGTCACGCCAAAGCTTTGTTTCTATTTGTTTACGTAGCAAATCCATGAACAATTATTTACTTAACGACATTTTAGAACTGCACAACAGTGAGAGTCTCGTACACTATAATTAGTTTTTTGTTAACTACTTAACTATTTCAAATGTGGATGTATTGAAGTATCTCCGGTCACACACCACCCTACAGCCTCTCTTCACCGGAGGCAGCCGCCTCGCCGGAGGCGGCAACAACGGGTGCAACACGCCGGGAGGAGCCAGAGGAAAGACAGTTGGACGGTGGTTGAAGGAGAGGAAGGAGAAGAAGAAAGAGGAAACAAGAGCACACAATGCGCAGCTCCACGCGGCGGTTTCAGTAGCTGCGGTTGCGTCTGCAATAGCCGCCATTGCAGCTGGAACAGCGGCTTCTTCTTCTTCTTTGTCACCGGAGAAGAAAGAGCAGTCGGCGAGAACAGACATGGCATTGGCGTCGGCGGCGACATTGGTGGCGGCGCAGTGTGTGGAAGCTGCGGAGGTGAAGGGAGCTGAGAGAGGCCATCTGGCGGCGGTGGTGAACTCTGCGGTTAATGTTCGATCCTATGATGATATTGCCACTCTCACTGCTGCAGCTGCCACAGGTAAGTTTTGAGTTTTCATATATCTGGCAGTACGGGTCGCAGGTCTAAACGAATCGAGTAAAAAATGCAAATGCACGTGTTTCTATAAAAAAAACAACTTTTTATCAGTTTTAATGTGGACCCAAGAATTATTGTCATTGGTATTATAAAGAGAGTGATTCAGTATACGAGACTCTCGATGTCAATTTTCGGCTTAATTCTCATTTTTTAACTTTTCGATGTTGTCGTAGTAGATATGTGCCCTAGAAACATTTATCATTGATTCCACAAATAACAAAGTGACTCAAACAGAACAAACTCTAAAAAGATAGTTCAGTGCACGAGACTTCTACTACTGCTATTTTTGTACGTTCTTACATTGCAAAGAGACTGTTTTTCTGACTTGTCGTAAATTCTCCCCTTCGCGCAGCTCTGCGAGGAGCGGCAACACTGAAGGCAAGAGCACTGAAGGAGGTGTGGAATGCTGCAACCATAATACCAATTGAAAGAGGATTCAATGGCCAAAATGAGAAGCAACATCCCAAAAACATTCCTTCTTGCAAAAGGGCTAATAGTAGTGTTCCTGGTGAGGATCTTATTGGTGTGTTCAATGAAGAGCTTCTTTCTAGAGGTGCAGAGCTTCTCAAGAGGACAAGACAAGGTAGTGATTAGCTTTATTAATATTGTGAAACAACAATCTTATAATTTTTTTACATATAGAGAACAAGAGATTGTTGAGTAATTGTGTTTGTTTTTGGTGATTCTTGCAGGTGATCTTCACTGGAAAGTTGTTTCTGTTTATATTCACAGAACAGGACAGGTTAGATTTTTTGTCTGAACATTCATTTATCAGAGGATAAAATTGTTATGTAACTTGATGTAACTTTAATTAGAAATGAACTTAGTATAGCTACATTGTCTCGTTTGTTGGTCCATTTTGATTCGACTAACCAAGTGTTAGCTCAATTCGAGACCATCAACATCTAGATCTGAAAGTACTTCAGCTCCTACACAAACATAAGCTAAATTGTCTCGTTTGTTGGTCTGTTTCGTTTGGACCGACCAAAGCATCATGGGAGTGTAAAACTCTATTTTCGTCGTTAAAATGAGGATAAAAATCGTTTCTAAAAAATGACAGTTCAAGAGATGTTACAGATACACTATCAATGTACGATGCTTTTTTCTGGCAGGTGATGCTAAAAATGAAGAGCAAGCACGTAGCAGGAACCATCACCAAGAAGAAAAAGAGTGAGTCCATACTAATTCCCATACATTCATTTTTTTCATTTTTGTGTACTCTAAATCCGATAAGATCATAACTTGTTTCCTTCGTTTGAATTCGCAGATATTGTGTTCGAAGTCTGCAAGAACATGCCGGCCTGGCCTGGACGACACTTGATTGACGATGCAGAACAGCGTCGCTATTTCGGACTGAGGACGGAGAATAGAGGAGTTGTGGAGTTTGAGTGTAGGAACCAGAGAGAGTATGATATGTGGACTCAAGGTGTTTCAAGGCTTCTTTTCATTGTTGCTGCAAGAAATAACAAACGTTTAATTTGAACTTTTTGTGTTTACTTGAGATGCAAGGAATCTGATGTTCAAATCTTGATTGGTTGGTTATGTATTTGATTGCTTTTGCAGAAATTAGACTCAATCTTATTTTTTGACACAAAAGCTAAACAAAAGGCAAAAATAACATTGAAAACAAGACATTATAGCCACAAACTATTCTTTTCTTGCATTTATAGAATAAAATGAATCACTACAAATGACTTCCTTGGAATAGACAATAAGCCTATATATGTCATTATTGAATCCACCAATCTTTACGAAAAGAAACAAAAATGTTTTCTTGAATCAATTATGTACTACTAACGTGGTTACAGAGTTCTGATTCTGAAAACGAAAACAAATATAGACAGGTTGTTACCGATCTTGTTGCCGATCTCTCCAATCAATCGGCAGCTCTGAAGATCGTTAGCAAGGAGAGGAAGAGGTTGATGATGTCCAGGTACAGAGAGACGGCTGCCCAGATGTATTCGTCATACGTGTATCGCTTGATCAGATTGTCGGTGTCATATACGATGTAACCACAGAAAATGATGGCGGCCAGGCACCCGTAGATCATCACGGAGATCTTACCAAGCGGGAAGAAAATCTGCAGCCAATGAACAATACCGGGATGAGAAACTATGAAATAGAATCAGGAAGTGATTGCGAGAAGTAGGGAAAAAATGTGAGAATGAAACCTGAATCATTGCAAAAACCATGAGAACAATGAGAGCCCCAAACAAGAAAGGCCCAAGGAAATTGAAGTCTTGTCCCCTCCTAGCAGCCCAGAATGTGTACAGAGTGAGACTCACTACCACCACACTCGTCAAGATTACAGCTTCGAGAATCACCTTCCCTGTTAACCATGGAAACAAAGATAAGTGGGTATTCTACCGTATCCACAGAATTTCCCTTCAATGAAGTATCCATGAAAACCCTGGGACTCCAAATGGTACATGAGCCAATAATTGAAGTGCAAGGCAAGCATTGGAATAAAAACGAGGCACAGTTCCTAGATCCTAAATGCATAAAGCTAATTTCATCTAATGTTGCATCCTTGAATATCTAACAAAACCTATAAATTATTTGGGATCAATCTTTCAGATAAAATTACGACATGACATACTATATCATCATGTCATACCTATGTTGTATAGACACGGGTACGAGATATAAGTAATAAGTTACATCACATCATACTTGTCAATGTGTTTTAGAGTCAATGTGTTTTAGAGTGTTCAATCAATTCACAATTACAAGAAACAAATGAGGATGATAAAAAATTTGGGAGACGTGTAAAATTCAAGTGTCAAACACATATGACATATCCAAAGAGTGTCCAAGTGTTGAATACACAAGTACGTAGGGAAGATGAGTTTTTGTGTATCATAGTTGCAAACTCAGTATTCACAACTGTTTCTCCGACAACTGTTCAGGATCCTAAATGCATGAAATTAAAGTCACCAAATGTTGTCTCCTTTAATATCTCAAGAAACACATGAATAATTTGCAATCAATGCTCCAAGCCCCATAACTTTCACAACAAACAGTTCCTTACATTCGGACCCTACGATTGGTTGTATCATATCATCATGCCGCACACAGTCACACATGCGTCATTCGGCTAACTAACCTATAACAAAACAAACAATTGGTTGCATCTAATCCTAAAAATTCATTTATGAACAAATGAATCTGAATCCAATGTTAAATAACTAATATAGCAAACAAATCTTGAATTCTCTATAATGATGAATTGTCCACTACTCCAATCAACATCTACAAAACACAGCTACCAAAAAGCCTAAGATTTAATTCAACATCGCACAATATTAACAAATTTGCAATTTCTCAACCAATAACTTACCACTGGTAAAAGCACAGGTCAGTCCAACCGCAAAGGCAATAGTGACAGTGAAGATCCCAAGCAGAAGATAATTCACCGGATGCTTCTGGTGATAGTAATACAAAGGACACAACACTGCCGCAACAAGAACAAACCAAATCAGACGCAAATCCACAACCAAAACACAAATCATCAAAACCACAAACAGTTGTTCAAAGCCAATCGTAACATACCGATGAAAGGAGCGATGATCAGCACGATATAGAGCGCGAGACCGGCAGTGGTACTGACGAAGAAAGTGGCGATCGGACGGACGGTGACCACGACAGCGGCGACGGCGATCGTGGCCAGCAGCTGGACGGTGAGGATCGCGTAGATTTTGCGAATGAAGGACCACCGGAGCTCCGGGCTCTCCAGCATCATCGGATACAGAGGTCTCGCTCCGGACTCCTCATCACTCTTACCGAACGGCTGCGAAAACATCTTGTTCACTTCTCAAAAACCTGAGAGAAATCTTGAACAAATTACAGCTATTGAGGTTGAAACGGAGGTGGATTCTTGCCGAGAAAGTGAGGGGAAACGCGAGAAAGTTAGGGTTTGGTTTCTGGATTTGGGAATGTCAAGAGGAGGTTTTGGGGAAGAAGACGAAACGTGTAGATGCGTCCCGTACGTGTGAAGAAATGGCCGATTCAGTTACACGGAGGTTACACGTGTGAGGATTTTCTGGATGCCACGTGGAAGATCTCAAAGATTCTGGATCTTTCTACCGTTTGATGCCTTTGTGCTGTTGTGGCCGCCGTTTGTTGTTCGGTTTGACCAAATAGGCAGATTTGGGTTCAGGTTGTTGACCTTTGGGTTCAAGTTGAGTATGTGAGCCTGCTTGTCCCGTTGTTTATAAAAAAATCTCAAGGTTGGATTCTACTTGCCAGCTTTGATTGTACGGTGAAGGTAGAGTCGGCAATTTCGACCCGGATATGCGGGCAATCAAAATTTAATCTCAACATTGTCAAGTTCGGGTCACATAAAATGCACTTGACCTTAGATCAAGTTGGTCGGGTCGTTCAGGCAACACTGCATGTATCCGCACATAGTTCATGTGCTCAAATTGGTCGGGTTTGAGTTTTGATTTGTTTACTCGAAATTGAAAATTTGAAATGTCAGCTCTATGTGAAAGTAAGGAAGACGCGACACTAATGGGCTGGGCATAGTTTCAGTTTGGGCCGTTTCACTTTGATGAGTAGTCAGTATACATAATGGGCCAAGCCCATTATTCTCTTTATTGGGCCGTTAAATACTTTGCCTCTTCAACTTAGCTTGATGGGATTTTAATTTACAGTAATGAGCCCATACAGATTGATTCAAAACTAACTAATGTCCTTGAAATGAGTGAGTCTTGATTATTATGACATGTATATCAAATACATATTTGAATATTCATCATTTTCAAAATACGTCATTGATAAATTGATAGTAAGTCGTTTTGAGTGGTTCAGTTGTACCTTTATTTTCCACGTAAAGAAACTGAGGAAGTCGAATTTGCATCAAAAGTCACAAATTGGCTATCCACTGGCCTCGTATCCATCATTCCTGAGGGAGTATATGCAAACATAGACAAGCTTGCTCTTGCGGGCCATAGCAGAGGTGGCAAGACAACCTTTGCTTTAGCGCTTGGAAACGTACAAACGATACTTAACTTTTTTGTGCTTATAGGCGTCGACCCAGTGGCAGGATTAAACAAAAATTGTAGGACTGACCCAAAATTCTCACTTACGAGCCTCGCTCGTTCGACTTGTCGATTCCCGTGACGGTCGTCGTGACCGGATTGGGAGATGTGAATAGAAATTGTTGCATGCCACCTTGTGCTCCGGATGAGGTCAGCCACAAGGAGTTTTTTTATGAGTGCAAGCCACCTTGTTACCATTTTGTGGCCAAAGAGTATGGTCACATGGACATGTTAGATGATAATCCACAAGGTTTGGTTGGTGTCTTGGCTGATTGTATGTGCAAGAATGGGACAAGCCCTAGAGAGCTCATGAGGAGTGGTGTTGGTGGGATTGTTGTTGCTACTTTGAAGGCTTATTTGGAAGGACAAGATGGAGATCTTGCTGCCATTGTAGCTCAACCGGATCTTGCTCCCATCGTGCTCGATCTTATTGAGTTTGTTTCGTCGTAAACTGATACGTGAAACATTTCTGCAACGATTCAATTATGTTTTTATTTGAATGTAAACTGATTCGTGATATTGCCTCTGTTATGAAATAAAACAATTTTTCAATTGATTGTTTAAGTTAACGCTGATTCGTTGTCATCAAACTATTATGTGAAATTTGCATCAACATTTGAACACATGCTATCATAAATAACTTTTCTCTCTTTAATGTAGGGTGTTTGTTTAGGCTTATAAGCTGGTCAAACGGGCTTATAAGCATTAAAGCGACTCTTTTTGTCAAGTTACCTGTTTGGTAAATTGAAAATTGATTATAAGCTCGTGCTTATGAGCCTAGTTTGGGGTACCCAGCTTCTCATTTTTCAGCTTATTAGCACACAAAAAAGAGTCAGTTTGACCATTAAAAAGTCATTTATGCCCTTCTAGTTTTATCTGATAAAAATAAAGAAAAATTCATAGTTTTGTTATTTGATACCCGATTTTAGTGATTTTCATGCCAATTTCGTATAATTTTGTATTAAAAATATGATTGTGTCTTAAATTTTTTTTAATATTAATTATTTATATACAAAATTCGAGATTTTCAATTATGCATTCAAAATAAAAGTATTAGAAAGTGGAAAAATATGGAAAAAAAAATCATAACTTTGTATTTCGATTTTCAATTATGATAATTATTTAAATATTCTCATGAATTTTTTGCAAACAACGTGATTATTTAAATAAAAAATTCTTTCAGAAAATATCATTAATGTCTTTTATAGTCAATTTGACATTATAAACTGCTTATCAATACTTTTTACCAAACTATTCAAGTGCTTATCAGCATGTTCTTACCAAACAGGTAACAACTTATTATTGAAAAAAGTCGGAGCACATTAATACTCATAAGCTTTACCTGCTTATCAGCTATTTTTTAGAAACTAATCCAAACACCCTCTAAATATATTATAATATTCTCTATTTGTTACCGCATATATTTTCATGAATTATAATGAATATTGAAACATACAAAAATAAATAAAAGTAGTATTTATAAAACATACTGAATGGCTAATGTCTGCTTCCGTAGCATAGTGGTATTGCGTTCGCTTCGTAAGCGAAAGGCCGCGAGTTCGATCCTCGCCGGGAGCTTTGTTATTTTATTTTATATTTCTCAGCCAAGCCCATATGATATACTAAGGCCTTATCCTGAAGCCCACGAACTCATAAATCCTCCAAAGCCCAATTGGATTTCGAGTCGTGTTTTTATTTTTATTTTTTGGGGTTTGAGCGGAAAAGATCTAACTCGATCCTGACTTGAAATATGTGAGAGACTGAGAGTTGTGGTTTAAAATTGGATTTTTGGAATGTGTTTTGTCGGATTTTAGTTGTAAAGGCCCAACTAAACTCATGAGAGATGCGAGTTTTGAATTGAAATATGAGGTTGTGTTTCGGAAGGAAAGACCTAACTCGATTCTGAATCGATAACAACAAGAACTATGGGTTTTATTTGGAATTTTGGGTCGTGTTTATGCAAATTAGGCTGAAAAGACGTAATTCGACTATGACTTGAGAAAGAGCGGGGAGTTATGGGTTTTGAATTGGGAATTTGGGTTGTGTTCTTTTCGAGTTTGGCTTAAATGACCTAAAACTCTAACTTAGAAATAGTGTGGATTGTGGATTTTGAACTAGGATTTCAAGTTTTGTTTTCGAGTTCTGGTATGTATCCATGTTATAATCCAAGTACTATGCGCACGGGTGTATGTAAACTATGGCTTAATCATTCATTTTGTAATTCGTCTTATTAATGAAGCTACACTTTATTCAAAAAAAAAAAAAAATCTTTCCGGGCCTATATGGTGGTATACCTAAACTCCCGAGTTTCATTGTCATGAAACTTGTATTTCAACATGTTCCACTATAAATCAAACACAAACTTAATTTTCAGGTTGCATTGTTCCCCCGTCTCTTGTGAGAAGTGTAGTTGAACTTCTGGTTCACAAGCATCACCGAACTCATTTCTGAGAAGTTCGTAAATCTGATTCATGATGTAGATGCTCCCATTTGCAAAATTATTATGAAACAAAGGATCAATACGTGGAATCAGTTCTCTACCCTTTGTAGCCCCACTCGAAAATACTCATCGCAAGTCATGTGATTCAACAGAAATACTCCGTGCTTAGCCCACTGCTATAGTATAAATAAATAATTTGAAAACATTCCAATGAAAACATGCTTCATGTGATATATAAATGAAACTGAATATATACAAGTAAAGACACTTATTTTGCTTCGTTGAGTCTGGTTTGAAGCAAATGCATCCTCCATATATATAGTCTCCCAAGTTAAATGAAGGTGAAACCAACACATATCAATGGCTGTCATTTATCATCTAGAATTCTTTAGTTATGTGTCTATTTTTGCTAGACTGTTCTTCCCTTTCCATATTCATGCAGTTACTCCAGAGATATCCAAAGAATTGTGCTAGAATTTTGTTCAAGAGATGTCCATGGAATATGAGACATTCCAAAATGTTTTAAAATCTTCTAGATGGTCATTGTCTTTACTTGTAGACACTTTATTGGATATATTGGAAAACAATTGTTTCAAAGTATTTAAAAGAAAAATTAGATTATTTAAATAAATCATCATTTCAATCAAAATATAAAGGAAAAGTTTTTTTTTAAATATAAAATTGCGGCGCGGAAATGCATGTGAAACAAACATATTACATATTTTGTAGTGTAAATTTAATTTTGACGAAAAACAACTTAATATTTATGGCGCGGAAAGTGTTAGTCGTGTCACGTTTTGTCAACCCATAAATAAATTATTTGTGTGTATGATGCTGCTTTTGCTTCAAAAGGGTGATATGGTTAGGGTTTTATACTTTATTTTCATTGTTGTTGCATAAGTGGTGGTCGGAGAAGAGAGCTGAACTCCAATTTTTTTTGTTGGCTTGGACTCCGTTTTTTCAGTTTTTGATGTATTAAAGGAGTTGAGTTGAGAGTTGTATGGTGAAGAGAGAGTCAGAGATGAGATCTTTTGTTTTGTTTTTGTATTTTTAAATTCTAAGCCAGCAAGTTGAATTTTGCCACCTTAACAACCAAGAGTACACGTCATCACCCACGTCAGCGTTTTCTTTCCAGCGAGGCAGTAAGGCGTCCACGTAAGCGAGACTTAACGGACGAATTGACGGGATGTGACAGTAGGTACTGGATTGGGTTCAAAATTAAAATATGGGTACTAGATTGGATGAAAAATAAAAATGTGGGTCTAATTTTGGTACAATAAAAATCTGGGTATTAGATTGGATTTCACGCCAAACTTGGGTAAAAAAAAACTTGATCCATTAATTTATGGTACAATGAGTGGTGTGTTCAAATTGGGGACACTGTTGATATCATGGACCTTCTTTTCTCACCAGATAGGGATTTCCTGGTAAAAAACAATGGCCACAAGGTACTCTTTATTTTATTTTAAGAATTTTCACTTGATGATTAGATTATAATTGTTACTGATTATTCAATTAGCTAGCTGATCTGATCATATGATTTATGAATATCACGAACTTCAAAATTGTTAATTGTGTGGATATAGGTTAGGGTTGATGATCTAAAGGGCAAGACTATTGTTTATTTTATCTTATGATTTTTCACTTTATAATTAGATTATAATTGTTAGTTTGTTACTGATATATGATTTATGAATATCATGAACATCAAAACTGTTAATGGTGTGTATATAGGTTAGGGTTGATGATCTAAAGGGCAAGACTATTGTTTATATACTGTGCCACTATATAAGGAGTTCTTTGAGCCATGGGCCACTTTGGATATGATGGATGCTTACAGTGAGCTTTTGCCTATGGGCGGTTTCGAGTTTGTGTTTGTGGCAATTCAAATTAAGGATTCCTATGATTCCGATGATGATAGTCCTAGGCAACAACCTAGTCCCGAACAAGAAGAGGCTTATTTCAATCACTTATTTTCCACCATGCCCTTCCCTACTATCCCTTTCTCTGATAAAGCAGCTCGTGACCGTGTTGTTGAGGCGTTTTCTCTTAACAGATCTGCCTTATCGATTCATTTCATGCCATATTGGTCCATCATCGATCCAACCAACACAGTTGTGGCGTCCAGAACCGATCATTCGGCTCTTTTCAATCACTACGGCGGAGCCGAACTTTATCCTTTGAACCGAGTAAGGGCATACACCTTACGGGATAAATGTTATGAACCCAGTAAGCAACTAAACAACTTGGATCAACTTTTGGCATCCCCTACTCGTGATTATCTACTTGCAAGCAATGGCATCGACAAGGTACCCATATACGTTACTTGTTATAATTGATTTTATCACTTTTGCTTATAATATAATTTTGTCTTTGGATATTTCATATATTGTTATGAGGTTGTGTGTTTGCAGCATTTTGATAGTTCTGATTGTAAGAAAGAAACCACACGTGCATCTAGTTGTTTAGTACTAATCGACATTGATTTAAGGAAAAATTGTAGATAAACCATATGAACTATTAAGTATTTTTGCACACCACAACCTAAACTTTTTTTACAGCACTCCCTATGCTATCTTAATTGATTAGGTCAACAAGTCGGTTCTTATTATTGATATGATCACTTTTGCTTTTAATTTATATGGAGACCCCTCTATGTTTCAATTTTATATTGGATTTTTATTTTATTTTATATTTTCCCGAGTATGTTTGTGGCGTTTTGATGGTTCTAATTGTCTAATAGAAACCAGTACTCATGTATGTTGTTATTTAGTACTAATTGACATAATTGATTCAACTAATTTCAATCTTCTTTTCGTATTGTTTCGTGTATGCTTGCTCTTTGATATAATTATTTCTTCGAAAGAAACCGCACCTATGCATCTTTTCATATGTGTGTGTGTGTGTGTGGGGCTATCTATCTGTCCTTGGCTTACATTAATTGGTGTGTTGGTTATATTATAGGTCCCCATCTCCTCTCTTAAAAATAAGGTTGTAGGCTTGTATTTTTGTGAAAATATACCGAGTCCCCCACGCATGAATTTGATTAAGTAGGTTTATCAAGAGGCAAAATTGCGTGGATATGATTTTGAGATTGTTCAGATTAACTTTCATTTCAATCATAACCATGGTAAATTTGTGAATGTTGAAAATCTATCCGTAAAGCAGTGTTACGAAAATATCAATTGGTTGACACTTCCTTTCAAGGACCCAGGCTGTAGGAAATTGCGTCGAATTTTCAGATGTGACAGAGATGATTATTGGTTGGGAGATTGCCTTGTTATTGTTGATCAGCGTCAACGCAACACTAACGGGGTCCGTTTTGAATTTTCTGGCGCTGAAATCTTTGAAAAATATGGGGTCGAGGGATACCCTTTTACCCGACAATCTCTTGTTGAAATAGAGCGGAGAATACAGAAAGAATCAGTGAATCTGAAATTACTCTTTCCTCCTGGAGAATGTCAATTGATCCGGTCTGCGGGTGATGGATGTGATCTGATTGACAGCTCTCACCTTTCTGGAAAGCGGGTCCTGGTTTTGTATGCTTCACATAGTGAATGCAAATCTTGTGAATTCATATCCATGTTAGAATCCAAG
>JAYMTF010000856.1:0-29093 GCA_036897485.1 Pelargonium nanum | reverse complement strand
AGCTAGGCTAGGGACGTAAGTCCTGAAAATCATCTGCAGGGTTCATTACACCCTCTCTTGAGCCATCGCAACTGGGTTTGCCGCCACCCAACGCATAAAAAAAAAAGGGTTAAATAGTTTTGCCTCCCCTGGACTGGTTTAAATTTTGATTTTAGCCCTTAATTAGGGTATTGCATGGTTTAGCCCCTAGACTTATTTAATTTTTTATTTCACTCCATATGACTTGCTACTCTAGGTTACTCATTGACACGTCTTCACAACACATTGAATAGCCACATCATCAATGCCCTGCCACGTCATCACCCCACAAAAATAAGAACACTCAAATAAAAATAGCCACATCATCAATCCCTCTCCATAAACCTTTTCTCCTCCTTAGATGGTATCGGCCAATTTCATCATCAAAATTAAAATCTGCATATTTAATAGCTAACAAATCCATCATCATAACAATGAGATTATATAGCTAACAAATTTCAAAAACAGATGATTAGAAAATAACAAACAAATCTTCAAAATCCTCAAATTAACAACCAAACCAAATAGGACAAAATAAACATTCACAAACACTATGCTGGAGATTCGTTTTTTTATTTACATGTAATGAAAATTTTGATGTTTTTCTCGACAACCAAGCCAAGGTTATAGATTTACTGTTCAGATCTATGGAGTAAATTGCTTGCACGAAAATTGAATTCTATGTTCTGAGCTCGGATTGGTTCGATGAATTGAGTTAGAGATTCGTTTTTTTATGTTTATTTTGTGTGAGTTGTGAATGATTATTCTGATTTTTTTTTTTCTTTCTAGGCAGCCAAAACATAAGGAGGAGATAGATTTTTTTTTTCTAGGCAGCGTAAAAAAAAAGGTGGGTGCAGTGTTTGTGAATGTTTACTTCGTCCTATTTGATTTGGTTGTTGATTTGAGGATGTTGAGAATTTGTTTGTTATTTTCTAATCTTTTGTTTTTGAAATTTGTTAGCTATATAATCTCATTGTTATGATGATGAATTTGTTAGCTATTAAATGTGCATATTCTGATTTTGATGATGAAATTGTCCCATTCCATTTATGGAGAAGAAAAGGATTATGGAGAGGGATTGATCTCTCAACCTTCTCTTATTTTTTAAAGTTGATGTGGGGGTGATGACGTGGCAGGGCATTGATGATGTGGCTATCCAATGTGTATAGTTGTGATGACGTGTCAATGAGTAACTTAGAGTAGCAAGTCATATGGAGTGAAATCAAAAATTAAATAAGTGTAGGGACTAAAACAATGCAATACCCTAATTAAGCGTTAAAACCAAAATTTAAACCAGTTCAGAGGAGACAAAACTATTTAACCCAAAAAAAAAACATGAATTAATTGGATGGGTCACAAGCAATAAATCATGTATGAAATTTTTTTTTCTCAATTTTAAATATATAAATTATCAATTGAGTCTTATCAATTTACAATTGCTTAACAAAAAAAAAAATTTCGTACCTTGCGTGACAGGTCAGAATTCGTCACAACCATGACTTCTAATTTTTTACTGCATCCAACTAGTCTGTCACGTGACGTTGTCCTCTTTCACCGCTTAAGCCAACTGTTATAACCTTCCTCCAATCACACACCGCCACGTTTCAATCCTAATCCAAATCTGCATGACGTGGCGTCCGAACCTCAGATCTGCTGCGCTGTACCAGATCTCTCCACCATCATCAGACGGACTTGAAAGCCCGAATTATATTGGGATTTGGAATCCGCCAATCAAATCCGGTCGTCTTCGTCACCGTCTTCGCTATAAATAATCACAACCCTCGTCAGTTTACTCGTTTTCTTGTCGCGTCTTCAAGAAGCAAACGAAAAAGAAAAAAGCTGCTCCAATTATTTTTTTCGCAAAACGCCCAAATTGCTTTCTTTGCATCCGAGAAATAGCCTTCGCCGAGACCTTCTGTGACCTAGATTTCTTGTAAATCTCTGTTGGATTCGCTTCTTGATCTCGTGCTCTCGTCCATCTTCCAGGATCGGTACGCTTTCGTTTCTTGAAGTTTCTGTTGTTCGTGCAAATTACCAATTCATGTTTCTGTCTGAATTTCTATTTTGTTCTGTGATGTTTAGGGTTTAAAACTCGTTACTTTGTTAATTTATGTTCGTGATTTATGAGCAAGTATAAGTTGTGGAAATTTGTTAGGGTTTATTTAATTTATGCTAATTTAATTCTAGTTTGTGTTTAGCATTTTTCTCTTCTTCTGGAAATTATGTTTTAGCCTTTTGTATAGGCTGATTCTTTAATGAAGAAGGCTTATTTAGGTGAAGAAATTAAATTCTATGCATTAATTTTATTGATTCCTGTATATATTTATTTTTTTGGTTTTCACTAAGTTCTGAATTTGGCTATAAGCTTTATGGTTAATTTCCTGGTTAGATAGTTTGTTTCCTCCATTTTATGTTGACTTTCTATGAAGTCTTCTTTTGTGTTGTTTGTTTTGTTTATCATGGTCCCTTTGTTGCTATTGTATCTTAAGCTCTAGTTATAAATTATATTTTCTATAGGCAGTTTTAGACGGGAACCGTTATGTTTTACACTCAACAACTTTCTTTAATATCCTGTTGCAGATGGCTGCTAAACCACTTACTACTGAGGCAATTGCTCTTACAGAAAAGAAGATGGATATGGCACTAGGTGAGATGGACAGCAATAATTATTTTAAGCAAATCTTATTTTTGTAGTTTGTTGAATACTCATGAATATTGCTTTGTTTGTTTGTACGTAGATGATATCATCAAATTGTCTAAGACTGCTGGAACTAAACCAAAGAGTAGGCAAAGGGCTCCGGTAAAAAACTTGTCTTTCGTAATGGATTTTTCTAATTGGTATTTCATATTGCTTTTGGTTAACGTGAGATACATTATCTTTCCTGCAGATAAAAAATAAAAAAATTGTGAACAATCAAGCTCAAGATAAGGCTATGAAAGTACGACGGTATATGGATTCAAGATCCTCCCTTAGACAGGTATAATAGCATAGCCTTGGTTTAATTTTATACACTATTAGGATAATGCAATATGCCTATGTATATTGACTGTGCTCTTGTTTTGTTCTCTTGGTGTATTGGCATTTGGTTCTCAGGGTGTTCTAGCTCAGAGAAGGTCAAGCTTCCAAGGAAACCAATTTCCATTGGCAACTGAGGTTGCACGAAAAGCTGCTGCTGCTCCTCTTAACAATAAAGCTTTCGGCCATAACAGGGTTGCTAATTGGAATAAACAAAGGTACATAGCACACTGACAATATCATATAATCTCTCATATACGAAACTGTAGTACTAAATATTTAGTTCAGCTCATTGCTGGAGTTCAGTAATCTTGGTATTGACAATGATAGTGGTAGGGGTAATGTTAGCGCAATTAATTGAATTTATCTTTAATTGTGGATCTATTGCAGGTAAATTATGGTCCTTCACTATTGATGATGACCTCTTCCATGTGCCTCTGGTTAATGTGTAGCAAGTAGCACATATGTGTTGTTGTGTTTCAAGCTATCCAGTGGGGAATGTTTTCAAGCATTGACTGTTTGTGTTATGCCATCCGATTTGAATGCCTGCATTATTAAACCTTCATATTTGTGGTTTGCGAAGTTAATCAATTTGGTTGAGCAGTGCATATTAAACATATTATTATGGCCCTTGTCTTGGAAGTGTTGATATCTCGTTTTCTTTCCTGAAGTGATGAATACCAGCCAGTTAACCGAAAATAATAAGTTTGATCCATGGGAGAATGTAGTATTAAATGTCATTCAGGGAGAGCACTCACATATTGCACTGGGAAAATATGTTGTGTATATTAAATGGCTCATTGTTTGATAGGATGGCATTCTCTACCTTCCCTCTGGTTGCTTACTGATAAGTGATTACCTTAATCGACACGGGCAATCACTATGCAAGCTTCTTGGTTATTTGCTTTTGGTATTTAAAAGGTCAAAATGATGGTATATCCCCGTTTATGCCTTGCGGTGTTTCAGTCCATGCTCCATGATGAGATGTGCTGATTTTTTCTGAGCTGTCAGATTGTCCGAGACATGATAGGTTTCTCTTTGCTTTTCTCTTGTCACGGATAGGGCTACTTTGGGTTAGCAAGGTTAAGGAAGGATAATGCTGCAGAAAGCATGTGTTTCATCTGTATAATAGTGTCAAATCGATCAGGAGGCGTCTGGGTTCAGGGATTTCCAGTTTTTCTAGATCCTGCAGCTTCGTTTTGTCTCTATTTTTTCTTATCGGCAGCATGGGTGGTTGGGTAAACTGGTAGCATGGAGTGGAATGGAAGAATATTTTACGCTGAACTATATAGCTTTTGGCCTACAACATAGCACCAATTTGTTCTGAGCCTTTGCTGTAAATTTTGTCAGAATAGGGACATAGGGTTCAGCTTGTGAAGTTCCTTGGTCAATTGAGGCAGCATTGGCAAGATAGTTTAATGCTTATACTATTTTACACATGATGGGGAGTTTTATGCCCATAACTCTGCAGAACTTGCTTTGGGTTCTGCAGTTAAAATGGTAAAACTTTCTGCTCAAAACTGGGTTTGGAAGTTTGCATAGGAAGTTGCCTTCTAACGGACTGCATGGAGAATAAGCCCTTGTGGTTTTTTGCCAGTTCTTGCGGCTACAAGGATGTTTTCTGTGTGTTGCGTCCGGGTGGAGAAAAGTCGGTCTAATTTACAAGTAGAACATGGTTCTGTGATTGTGAAGAGCTTTGACATCAAGGGAAATTGTACTATAGTGAGCTGAATTCCAATTTTCTTTGTTGTACCAAAATGGTTTGTCATCACTGTCTTTTTGTTGGATCTATGTACATATAGAATCTATAATGGTAAGATTCTTCAAGTTTCAACCTAGTAAGCTTATTTAGCATGCCGGTTTCCGCATCTAAACGGTGTATCTGCTTTTGGGCATACCATAAAGAACTAGTTCCTCATGTTGGACTCAGCTTCTGGCAAGTGCATATCTGTTTCAGTTAAGTAATCACATTCCTTATTTCTTGGTGCAGGGTTGGTGCCCCGGTGGCAGTCCACAGGAGGCCTGCAAACAGAGGTTTTGCTTCAAAGGTATATTTATATTCTTTCATTGCTTATTTCTTTGGCATTGTTTGAAAAAATCCGAGGCTCTAGACGTACCATAGAGCCTCAAAATCATTGAGACAATGCACTTAGATTGAAGCACACGTAGGCCCTACATCAGATAATGATGAGCGCACGTAAACCAATATTTTTCTATTAATTTGTGAGGCGCACCTTTGCGCCTCACGCCTTACTTCTTTTGAAACACTGGTCTTCCGATCATATAATATAGTGTCATGAACAATGTTTGTAGTCTTTAGAGTAGCCATGTGTGCTGCAGCAAAAATAAAGAGAGTAGTTTCGTACTTTGCTATTCTGTTGGGATCTCGGGAAGCCAATATTTTGACAAGGTGGTCTGTAACATGATCTGTGCAGCAGTCACGGAACCCTCCACAGCAGCAGAAGCAGCAACAGCAAGGGAATGGAGTGTCTAAGCAGAGGCCTCAGACTCTCGACTCACTGTTTGCGAACATGAAGGAGCAGAGGATGAGAGTCATATCACGCCAGAACAATGTTGTACCCCGAAATGGGGGTGGCCAGAACAGGTTGCCATGGGGAAGAGGAGGAGGGCGATTTGGCAATTAAGTCGTGTTTCTAAGGACCCGGTGGAAGTGGGTTTATGGTTGTTCCATAAGTTGTGGAGCTATATGCTCTACATGGTCTGTCTGCTAATCCAGCCTGATGATATGCAAGTTTGGACTCAAATTCAGATTTTCATATTTTTGTTTTTCCTTTTTAGTGATGTGTACAGCAATCTCTAGTTTCCATTGCCTTGTTGACTGTACCATGGGTGCCTTTCTATTTTCATTTGATTTCACTACTGTTTTGTTAATGTCTTGCTGCAAATGGAAGAAGAAATTTTTGGAATTTACAACCATGTTATTGCATTTAATTATCTCTCTTTTTCCCCTTCTCCATTCAAGACTCCAGGGAAGCTATTTCTAGGTTTTTAGCTCCAATTAATAAGTTAGTAGCTTGTAAATTTGTTATAACATGATCACAAGCATATAAACTAATCTTAATTTTTCTCAAAATTGAAACAATGACCCATTTTAGAACAGTCAGATTATTTAATTTTGATAGAGAAAAGTTGTATGGTTATTGTTTGAAAGTTGAAACTCAACCAAATCAATGAGCTCTCACAATTTAACATACTTATTTGTCCTAATGAAATGGTGGATGATGAGTCAATAGAAATCATATGGATATTTCAATTGTTGTTTCACCAACTTAATTTACTTTTGTAATAACTATTGGCAAAATTAGGCCTTACCAATTTCTTAAATTAGATATATGTTGGCAAAATCAATCACTTTTATTTGATTATTATGATATTGATTCGTGTAGTAGAATATATTAATTAACAACAATGTAGGTAATGTATTGGGGGTGTAGCTCATATGGTAGAGCGCTCGCTTCGCATGCGAGAGGCACGGGGTTCGATTCCCCGCACCTCCATCATTTTTTATATAATAATCTCATCATGTGATTTTCACATGATCAGACGGTCACTAATGGGCTCCCCAAGTATCTCTCCACTCTTCTTCTCCAAATTCACAGAAATGTCTTCTTTTTATCAGAACTCTCGGTTTTCTATGCTAAGCGTTCAAGTTTTGATGAAGCTACATTGAAACTGTTTCCGTATTTGTTTGTTAGCATTTGCTCTTATGGTTGTCTCATCAGTAATTTTATCAGTTTCATGTCCAACAACTGTGTTTCAATTGGTCATTTAAGTGACAAATCTTAACAATGTTCTTCAGTTGAAGAAGAACATACCATATTCATTGTTCTTATCTTCATGTTCAATGTAGCAATTTCTGTTCCTTTAACATTTCTTTTGACAGTTATTTGCATATTCACTGAGATTTGTTGGGTAATTTAATGTTCCGTTTGGAATCTATGATTTGATTCGAGCCAAATCCAATGTTTTGATACAACACAAAGAACTTGGACTAAATTTTTGCTCAAAACATGCCTAGGGCATGTGATGTCAAATGAATACTCCTACCTTGTCATTTGCAATTGTATAGTTTACCAACGGATTTATGTTCTATCATATCTTTGAGATCAATGCCGAGTTGGCTCTCAGTTTTCTATGCTATGTGTTCAAGTATTGATCAAGGTACCTTGATCAATTTCAATTAGGTTTTGTGATGTGAACTTGATTTTCTGTGAGAATTGAAACTGTTTCGCTGTATTTGTTTGTGCTATTGATTTGATCTTTGAAGGTTAGATAACATTTTTATGCTTACTCTTGAGATGCAGACTCATTCTGGTATGGCAGGTGTCAACAAATTTGGTTCAGAAACAGCTGATCTACCAGCACAAGGAGAAAGGATAATCATTGCTCATCAAATGTTATCGAGAGTTACGTCCCTTTAAATCTAGTACAGAGACCCCCAGCTTCTTCCCTTCAAGCCTAAGGGCTTGATCCCGGCTTGCCACAGTTCGTAACATGGTTGAAAGTGGATTCTGATGTTCGTGTTGCCAAAGTAGTAGGCAATGTGGTATGTGTATCTTAGTTATATATTTCTACAGGCCTTGATCTTACAATATCAAATTGTTTAACCCAATGGTTTTTTCTCATTGACGAAGAATGTAACTTGGATTATATTAGAGTGGACTGTGGTTTATTTATTTCTTGCAAAGGTGTCCATAATCATAAGCAGCATATTCTCTAGAGGTACTTAAATATGACTTGTCACATACTAAGTTTCTAGTCTCTTATGAATGTAACCTTGTTTTTCTAGTCTGGTGCATGTGGTTATGTTCATTAGCCATTCATTTTTTTTATTTTGTAGATATTTAATTTATTTTAATACTCAATCATTGTTTTACGCAGAGATGAAGAATCCAAGCTGAAGCAAAAGATACCCACACCCAGTGAACCAGCTCGGACATCTGACTTGTGAATCCGTCATGGTTAATCTCGCTGCATTGACCAAACATTGCTGAAAACCAACGAGGTACGAATATTTATCCCTCAAAACCAACAAGCCAAGGCACGTACACAAATGATCTTCATAGTCTCGTGCACGGAACTGCATTTTTTTTTTAATGTTTTGGACATATGAGAAGCCCAGTTGATGTTTTATGTGTCTATCCTCTGTTGTTTTGCTGAATAAATAAACAAGAGCAATGATTTGAGTTTGCTAATTCCATGATGTCTGGTTCCTCTTTATTTTACTATGCCAAAAATAGTTTTGCTGTCCTGGTAGTGCTGAATTTGGGGCCACCACCATGTGTATATTGCCAAATTTGTAGGTGTCTTTTGAAGTAACTGAGCTGTTTGAATGTAAGACAAAGTTAAGGGAATGGCCCATGGTTGTTCATTTATCATGCACAGACCATCTTGCTTCTGTTCCTATTGTTGGCCTATATCAACAACCAAGGTGGCTACCAATTTTGGAGTCTCTCTACTCCAAATTGGGAAATCTAACTACTTTATCATCAACATTTTAGGAGGAAGAAGTTATATTATTGATCCTTGAACCACATCAATTTGAAAAGGTAAAATCTTCAATTTGGTGTCTAAATTTTGTCATATGAACCCAATTTGATTCGAAACTTTATCTCACTTAAAACGGTCTATGAATTTTCAAATATAGACCTAAAATGGTCTTTAAAGTCAGTTTCCGTCATTTTCTTTGTTAAGTGGTATAACGTGAAATTTAAATAATTATTTTGTTGGTGGTCCAAATGTATAGAATAACTCATGTGACCCGCACATAATCCATCACGTCAGTATTTTAAATTTCACGTTAGGTCACTCAACAGAAGAAGCAATGGAAATTGACATTAGTAATCATATAGTTCGTATCATTTATGCTCTAAAGACTTGAACTCGAGATCTTATGAACCGAAGTCTAAGCACCTTGCCGCATAGTGGCAATAATTTTGTCTAAGATGCGGTTGGGTTAATGGGTTCCATATTTGTATCAACCGCAGAAGAAAAGTAGTGGAAGGTCCAAGAATAGATAGCATGTGACATAAAAGAAGCATCTTGTGAGTATCATGGAATCAAAGGTACACTTGACTTGGTGGTAACTTATTTGGTCCAAACCGACAGCTCATTTGGTGCACACCGACTATGGGCAACCAAATAGTAGTATTTGATACGTAAGGGCAAAGACTAACTCATTTGGTGTAATGATATTTGACTAATGAATCAATTTAGACACACACTAATGAAATTCATTTGGTTATAAATATTAGAAGTCAATACAAATGGATTCAAATTTAGTAACAATAACCCGGTGGGTTGGTGTAGTTGGTTCAGCACTACGTCCCTTAAGCAAGTGGTTGGGAGTTCGAATCTCATCTATTGTGAATAGAAAAAACTCATGGGTCAGCCCCCTACCGCTTAGTGCGCTGACAGTGGGGCGAGTGGGGATTAGTCTGGGTGTGGTAAAACCGCTTAAATGTGTCAACCGCAAGTGTGCGGGTCCGCTCAGGAACTCCATGGTGTAAACCAAAAAAAAAAAAAATTAGTAACAATACTAATTTGTACCCGACGGTATGGGGTGAGATTTATGGGTTTATGAGAAACACATGCCGTATAGGCTTGCTTGTCCCGTTACTATTTTTTTAATTATAGTTATTTCAAAGAGTGTATATTTATATGTAAATAAATAATATCTTTGAACTGACAATGTTTTTGTGTCTTGATTCTTATTTTTATTAAATTAAAGAGAGAATAATTGATATTGTATTCATTCAAATGATGTTTTAACACGGTATGGTTCTTAAACCCACCTTGCACAACTAATCTCAAATTTACTAGTCAAAGACATATAGGAAAAAAATACATTTTGGAAATCAAAGACATATAGGAAGAAAATACATTTTGGTCGGATACGACAAAGGTACCTTGTTTTACGTGTTTTGGCACCCCTAAAATATTACTCCAACAAAAATATCATGAATTTTTCATTTACAGTTTTTACGTTATCATGCTTATTTAAAATTATCTTTGAGTTTTTCTCAACTAGTCACCTGATTCGATCCCCAGAAGTGGTCCACAGACAACTGAGATCCCAAGATCATTTGTGCAAATACCTTCAAACGGAATTTGATCAAATGTTACATCCAAACGAGTTTTTTTTTTTTTTGTGTAACAACAAATTTAGTCATACTTAAATGATTAATTGTTTAATTGATGATTTGGACGAATCATAGTACGACATGTATATAGTATGTCAGAACGCCAAAAATCAGTAGAGTGTGGTGATATCATATGTTTCAAATTGTTATTGTTAAACAATTTATACTACAAAATTATGAAATACATGTCTACCAAGTCTCTGTGTAAGAAAGAACATTTATGCAACATTTTGGGCAATTTGCTATTGAATTATTAAAATCACTCCTCTTTACGTTGAACATGCTTAAAACTAATTAATTAGAGCCATCAACAGTAATGACTTGGACCGAACACGGTTCTTACAAATATAAGAAACTACGGCTATTCCTTTTCCGACATGTGCAAGCTGTTTCTTGTTTTCATGTCCATACTCTACTTTTGCCGACGAATTTCAAGTCATCAAACTTCATTTTCTTCAATTTCCAACTAAATAATTCACAACATTATTTTGAGCTCATATAACATCAATTTCTTACATTTTTTGTCTTACAAAACTTAGGACATTAATATTATTAATTTATTTAACTCTAAACAACTATCAACCGAAACAAACTAAATTTATAAATAAAACCCTCTATCTCATAAAAAAAACGGGCATATTAAATTAAAATAAAATAAGTGAAATATTAATTTAATTAGCAGACTCTGTGTCAAAAAAAAAAGTTTAATTAGCAGACTCTTGTGGGTCATACAAGTCAAAGAAGAACAATCCATAATTCCCTTGAACCTTCCGGAAATAATTATACATCAAAAATCATATGACCATAAAATACTAGAAAAGACATGAAATTCAGTGGAAGAAGGCTAATTTGGTCAATTCAGCCAAAAACCGAACCAAGAACAAAATTAAATAAATAGACAACACTATCATATGACCATAATAGAATAATAGAAAAAGACCTGAAATTCAGTGGAAGAAGGCTAATTTGGTCAATTCAACCAAAAACCGAACCAAGAACAAAAATAAAAGTCCGTGCCCAACGAGGTCGGGACTCGGACACAGTTGGTCATCTTTTCCTATATCACAGCCGAGCAAATCTCGCCACGTGTCCCTCCTGTCCCTTCCCTATAGTACCTCGATAACTGTAGACAAAATCTTTATTATTTTTATTTATTATTTAAAAAAATTGGGATCCGACCCCATAAATTCACGCCCAAACCATCTCTCTCCTCCGCATTTCCTTTCGCTTCCATTTCCGAAAAACAAAAGCATATTTATTTTCTTCTTCAACTTCTAGAAGACTCGTCTTCTTCTTCTTCTCTGCTGTTCTCTGCAACTCCGGCGATTCTCTCAGGTTCGGTTCATGGCGAGGAACGTACTGGTCACCGGCGGAGCCGGTTACATTGGAAGCCACACGGTGCTTCAGTTGCTCTTGGCCGGTTTCAAGGCCGTTGTGGTTGACAATCTCGACAACTCCTCGGAAGTTGCTATCGAAAGAGTCAAAGAGCTTGCTGGTGATTTTGGTCGCAACCTTGAATTTTACCAGGTGCTTTTTTTTTTGTTTCTTTTTTTCCAGTTCATTTCCCGGCGGTTTATTTGTTTATTATTATTTTTCTTATTTTATTTGATCGGTGAGTTATTCGTTTTTTCATTGGAATTTGGAAAATAATTGTAAATTGAGTTTCTCGGATTGAATTTTGATTTTTTCTTTCCTTCAATTATTTGTACGATGAAGCTTCAATTGAAAATCCGGATTTGAAAAGTTTTTGTGTTTGGTTGTTTTTTCAGCAGAGCATGCTGGAATTTCATAACTGTTTTTTTTATTATTATATTTATTATTGTATTTGTTACAATAAGAACTGAATTTTAGTTTGTTTAGCTTGACAGTCTGTAATTTTACTGTTTAATAGCTCTGATCTCCAGAATTCTGTTGTGTCTTACAGATTGACCTGAGGAACAAACCAGCACTTGAGAGGCTTTTTTCTTCAACAAAGTAAGGTTTCATTTTCATTGCTACTTTAAATTTCTGTTTTTACATTCATGAAAAGTTGGATTATATGGGTCCCATTTGGGTTACTGTTACATCAATTTGTAACTTGTTCTTTTCAAAAAATTTACAAAATTTGAAATTTTCAACTGTTTTCAATCATTCACTACTCATTCAGGGAATTTGGGTTCTGTTTTGTTGTATGATCTTTTGAATTCTGAAAAGGGTTTAGCTTTTTAGCTGCTGACAGTGTATGATGACTGTATCTCTAGTATAAAGGCTGTGACTTTATCATAATTTTAGAATGATTTTTACTCTTTTACTTGCATTTACTTGAGACTGTAACATCAATCTTGCTCTTATTTTTTGCAATTCTTGCTGTTCTGCAGATTTGATGCCGTCATTCACTTTGCCGGGCTGAAAGCAGTTGGTGAAAGTGTGCAGAAACCTTTGCTCTATTTCGACAACAACCTAATTGGGACCATTTATCTGTTGGAAGTTATGGCTGCTCATGGATGCAAAAAGGTACTCTTGAAATGTCTAATTTCTTCACACAGAATAGTTGTTTCAGTTTAGTGAAGAGGTCTTTTATATTCACAAGTATCTGTGAGCTCTCTCTGTATTGAATAAGTGTTACTTAGAACTTTGTATTTGGGGACTAGTATATTGAATTTCAACTTATTCTATTTGTAATAATTTGCAGCTCGTCTTTTCATCATCAGCCACTGTTTATGGTTGGCCAAAGGAGGTCCCGTGTACAGAAGAGTCTCCCTTGTGTGCAGTAAACCCATATGGAAAAACTAAGGTATACACTGGGCATTTGTTTGTTGCACCTTAACATTGAGTTTAATCTAATTCACTTGGTGGTTTTCTCACAACTTAATGCTTTGTTATGTTTCTTTTGAATTATTTTGGTTTAAGAATCTTCGTGTTTAGCATTAGTAATTATGTCTGTTGATGCTGGTTTTTTCAGCTCTTCATTGAAGAGATGTGTCGCGATGTTTACAAGTCAGACGGGCAATGGAAAATCATTCTGCTTAGGTACTTTAATCCAGTTGGAGCTCATCCTAGCGGCCATATCGGTGAAGATCCCCGGGGAGTTCCAAACAATCTCATGCCTTTTGTGCAGCAAGTTGCTGTTGGCAGGCGAGATGCGCTTACAGTGTATGGAAATGACTATTCTACAAAGGATGGTACCGGGGTATGTCTTTCACTGTTAGCATGCTTCTGTCATCGAAAGTTTATGTTCAATGTGTATATATGGCTCTGAGTACCCGGCTATGTACAAATTCTCTGGACTAGTAAACTCTTTCTGGTGTTGGTCAAGCATTTGTCATTGGATGTCTATACACGTCATTGATGGGTTTATCGTCTTCTTTTTTTCTGTCATGAACTTTTTTAAAGATGTGTATCGTGATCATAATTATCTCCTTTTCAGGTACGTGATTACATCCATGTTGTTGATTTAGCAGATGGTCATATTGCTGCCCTACAGAAGCTGTTCGATTCTAAAATAGGTGTGCTCTCTGTCTCCTAATTCTTCTCCTGTTTTGTTTGCTTTGTTTATTTGTTTTTGTTATGGGTATGCTGGTAAATTTATTTCAATATGCACTTACATATAGATGTAATGTTCGGTGACTTTGGGTGTCCGTGGATTTGGGTCCAACTTGTCAGGACTAAGCCCAAACACATACATCTACAAAATATGGTTTCCTAGTATGAATGGGTTTATATTTAAAGTTTGTATTCATATCTAAGATTCACATTTATCTTCCATCCAAATAAGGCCTTTTAGCCTTTGCCATTGGAGGAGACCTTGGCGGTGCAAAGACATGTAGTAAATGTGAGTTGGAATTTCTTTTGCAGGTTGTGAAGTTTACAACCTGGGGACAGGAAAAGGAACATCAGTTTTGGAGATGGTCAAAGCATTTGAGAAGGCTTCGGGGAGGGTACTATGTTACCTATATTCTATTTTCTGTTCTAGTTATTTGTATACAGTAGACATATTTCCCATCCATTTTCCGTCCTCCCGCTTACCTTCAATTATTCAACTTTTATACAGAAAATCCCTCTCCAAATGGCTGGACGGCGAGCTGGTGACGCTGAAATCGTGTACGCGTCCACACGAAAAGCAGAGCGTGAATTGAATTGGAGGTGAGTCACACATATGCTATGTTCTTGATTATATGCAATGTCTTACAAAACACTGCAAGGTGCTTATACTTTTGCTTGATACGCTTGCAGAGCAAAATATGGCATTGATGAGATGTGTCGGGATCTATGGAACTGGGCCAGCAAGAACCCGTATGGTTACGAAGCACAACTCAGTACTAACTGAAATTTAAATTATCAGCCAGTTACTTGTTAAATAAGGTAGAGGTCGTCACTTGCCCTTGTAAGATTAGGTATTTCTAAACTATGTCGGGTCTATAGCTTAAAAATGTGCAGTAGAATACCATTTTAGGGTCAAGCAACCCAATTATGCTCGGGTTGTGCTCTTGTAGGTAAATGTATCAGTGTTACTAATCGAGATATTACTTTAGTAAAAGTTACAGTTACAGATCATAACATGCATACACTTGCCGATTTCCTGTTGTTTGGTTCATGAATCACATGGCAATGTGGTTTTGGTTCTTGTAATGTTTCAAGCTTGCACCATGGCACCATGTGATCAGTTGCTGTAAGGCTTTGAAAAAAAACTCTTGTTCTTTGCTGGATATGGCTCATTTTAGCCCTTTTAAATGTTCAGTAACATGAAGAAGAAATCAAATGTCTCTAGCAATGATTGATGAAATGTGAATATATTTGGAAAAAGAATGATTGGTTAAATTTGTGCAGAAATATTGTAGAATACAGGACCTCATTGCATATGGTTTAGTGTAGTGCTGCAGGCCTCCGAATTAGAGATGGCAATTTGAGTTTTGGGTTGAGTTTGTGCAGAAAACTACCTAATTCAAATTTTGAACACAGCCCAATCGAAATTTGTGCTCGGGTGGTCATTTTGTCCTACCCGACTCAAAATTCGGAAAAGGGTTGGATTTCAGGTGTCCACGGACTACATATGCTTATTCAATTTTGCGCAGAGCCAACTACTATAGTTTTTGTGGATTTCAATAGCGTCAAGTGAAGTTTATTAAGTTTAGAATCAACCATCTTTCAACTCAAACCTGAATAAATTTGGCCTGAACTGAATATCGGATTGCCAGCTCTAAGTTAAGTGTGCGTTTATGTTACAATGATGTACATGTTTTCAAATATTGACTTCAGAATCTTGACTATTAAGAAACAAGAGGCTAAAATTATTTTTCATTAAGTAATGTCACAGAGGTGTAAAAATAGTAAATACAATAAATTTTGACTGAGCCAAATTCCAACAGTGACACATGTCGGCTCTTTTGATTTTAAATATAATTAATATGGTAAGTGCAAAATTATTATTTAATTATTTTAAATGACACGACGGTATCATATTAGTAAAGTTAACGGCCGGTTAAATCAAACCAACGTAAGAACTAAATAGACCCAAAATATTAAAGCTCATGGACCTTAGTGGCTTATTCAAAGTATGATGACTGGACGACGGTTTTTTGCAAGTTGTGGACCATTTTAACCGTTAGTCAAATAATATGTTGAGTCTTTTTTTTCTTCTCTCTAGAAATTCTAACCGTCATCTCTAGTTTTTCATAAAATAGAACTCTTTAAACCACTGTTGATCATTTTTGGTCGGCGGTGATTCAATACCTTTTATGTGCATTATTTATATCGAATAAACACGTATTTACCATATTCGATCTTATTAGTCTTGTTCTTTCGCTGATTTCATCATTGGTACTGACTCGTTTCATTCAATTCACTTGCAGACGTCGTATTACCATCTCCGCCTTTGTGATTAACTAGTTTGCGAGAATATGTTTCCTACAGATAGATTGATTCTTTTCATGTTTTTCTGTGTTTAAATTGTATATTAATAGTTATATTAGTTTTATAATTTGTTTTTACTCTCTCGTTGGAAGTTTAGTTGTCTTCCCGTCCTGAAAGTTTTGCCTTGTCTTTCCTTGTTTAAATTTGTTTTGCGGTGGACGCTGATGCACTCAAGTCTTAGAAGCCGTGAATATCGAATGAGAGCGTAAAATCAATGCATTTGCTTTGATTTTGGACAAATTTTGTTGAACATGTAACTAGTATCAATTATTGTTTTATTAGTAAGTCAGCGAATTAGATGACTTATGTTTCGATTTGGTCGCCGCTTGTATGTAATGCTTAGAAGAGTGAGTAGAATCACACGCTCTCTCGATAGGATTTCAAATTTATATTATAAGTTACTTTAAGATAATAAAAAATAATAAAAATTGAGGTAGATAAAGTGCCTCCCAAACGGCTAAAAAATTTAAAAGCCACTTCGTAACGGAAATCTAGCTTGTTGGCAACAAAAATACAGTAGTTATGATGTCCTAGTTGGAGGGGTCAGGGTAGGGTCCTGTCGTTTTGGCCCCACGCAGCAACAACCCACCACCGTTTCAATTTCAAAATTCAAATACAACAATAAAAACAAAAAATAGGATAAAAAACCCCAAACCAAAGCACAACGCACAAGTAAAACCCAAGTCCAAAACGCGCTTCTTCACCTCTCTCTCGCCGTCTCTTTTAACTCCAAACAGACCTCAAAAACCCACCTCTCAGCCTCTTCGTTGCTGGCACATTTCTCCTTCCGTTCCACGCAGATCTCGCATTTTCCGCCAGATCCGGGAGATCTGAATCCGCCGCCGGCTCCGATCTAAGTCTCCTTCCATGGATAACTTGATCTCTCTAGTCAACAAGATTCAGAGAGCTTGTACGGCTCTCGGCGATCACGGAGATGCCAATGCGCTGCCTACTCTTTGGGACGCCTTGCCGTCTATCGCCGTTGTCGGTGGCCAGGTATGCTCTGGTTTTTTCTCTTGTTTCACTTTCTTTGTTTCAGATGTTGTAGGATCGGAGCGTTTGAATTTTGATTGCTAGTTGAGCTTGGTTTTGTTTGTGATCTGAGCTGAGATGCGCTGAAAATCGTGTTTGATTTTCGTTTGAGCTGGTCTTAGTCTGCGTTTTTGCTTTGTTTGTTGTGGAAATCTGTGGAACGAGTGTTTGTGACTTTTCTGGAGTTTAGGCGGTCATTGGACAAACTCTGGAAACTGATATTGGAATCAGATTCTGTTAAGTACTCTAAACTAGTTTGGTGTTTGGAGATCTTGTTTGAGATGTCGAAATGAACTTGTATTTAGAGCTTATGCTAGCAGCATTTGGAACAAGTGCATTGAATGATACGATTATGCACTCATGTAGAGCAATTTACAGCTGAAAAGCATTCTGGAATGATCTGTTAGATGCCTGGATTGGTAGTAATGTGAATATATTATTTACAGCTTTCAATTGTTTAGGACCTTTAGGTGCCTTTAGGATTGCTCTGTTACATTCATGATACATCTCCTTTATTGAATTGCAATAGTCTCCAAGAGTGTTTCCAGATGATGTGTTTGTTTTGAGACTAATCCAGTAAATCTGTTATTCTAACTTTCATATTTGATTTTCTAGAATGGCTTAAGCTAATAATTGTTTTTTTTTAATATGTTTCAGAGCTCAGGGAAGTCTTCAGTGTTAGAGAGCATTGTTGGCAAAGATTTCTTACCTCGTGGATCTGGTAAATCCTGGCATTTATACTAATGGATGTGTTTGTTTATCACAATATTTGTTCTCAATTATTTAAATCTGACATGCACAAAATCTATGCAGGAATTGTTACTAGGCGTCCTCTTGTCCTTCAGCTTCACAAGCTTGATGAAGGCAGCAGGGAATATGCGGAGTTCCTTCATCTCCCAAGGAAAAGGTTTACTGATTTTGGTATGTTTTGTTGTCTTATTTTCGACTTATGCCTTTAATCTCTACTATATTTTTGTTCTCACATAAGTGACTAATTAATGCTTATATTATGTACTCTTACGTGATTACTGATTGCTTATACTTTGTACATATAAGTTAATTGGTATCTATTTTCATGATTTCCCATCTTACATGGTAAATTACTTGTTTATATGTAGCTGCCGTGAGAAAGGAGATTTCAGATGAGACTGATCGAGAGACTGGCCGTAGCAAACAAATTTCAACTGTTCCTATTCATCTCAGTATATATTCTCCCAATGGTATGAGAAGGAAGTCAGTCAACATTATTTACTCTGTTCATAGCAAATTGTCTATAATTTTTTTCTGGTTTTTCCATATAGCTAGAGGCATTGTTGGAATTAGGTTATTTTTGTAATATTAACTCATACTGAGGATTAGGACTTAAATAAAAAGATGTGGCACATCCATGATGTAAAATTATATACATCTTATGCAGAACTATGATAAGATTTTGATTATATCAACTTAGGTCTGTAATTTGGCTTCCTTACTGCCATGAATTATAGTGGGATCAGAAGCCCTTTGTGGTGTTTGTGTGTAGCAGGGCTTAAGGAAGCCTTTTTTGGCATGGCCTTCCGAGATCTGCTCTTATATCACGGGTTGTCATTGAGTAATCAGTTTTAACAATTGTTTATTTGATTTTTTTTTAGTTTGGGCCATTTTGCTCTTCAGTTGGTTTGTGTACTTTGATGGCACTTTGTTTGATGACACTTTCGACCAACATTATATGTATACCTCAATCGTCAGTCCTTACCAGGCGCTGTAGTTTACTTTTTATCCTCTATTCTTGTAGTTTCTTGATGTGCGTGTGTATTTGTACATGTCTATATTGATTATAATTCTTTTGTTTTAATCTCTGGCAGTTGTCAATCTGACTCTTGTTGATCTCCCTGGGCTTACAAAAGTAGCTGTGGGTAAGTTCTATTTGTCTTTTTGATTTGGTTGGTTGACAAACAAGGGAATTGTAAGGGAAGTTAAATGATTTTTTTATTTTTTAACCTCTCCCAAGCTATAATGGAATGGAAAGTAATCAACCAAGGCAACAAAACTTCAAACTTATTACCCCCACCCTTTCAGTTTTCTGAGCAACCTACTGTGTCTTGTGTAATGATCTTTGCATATATTAGTGAAGCAAGACTGATAAATTGTTTTTGTCACTGTAGAGGGTCAACCTGACAGCATTGTGATGGATATTGAGAACATGGTTCGTTCCTACATTGAGAAGGTAAAATTCCCTACACACAATTAAAACTTAATGCTCTGAAGATGGCCTTGTGTTTAAGAGTACTTATTTTCCTGCTCTGAAACCCTGTAACACTTTTAAAGACAACCACTCAGTCTTTCATGACTTTTAACATTCGGAGTGTATAAACTTTTGAAGCAGGCTTTCTCCTCCCTTTCCCAATTGAAATGGTAAACCAGTGCTTCTGGACATTGCTATTGATCTATAGATTTGTACTTTAGGTCGAAGTTGGAACTCTGGACTGCTAAACTCTCTAGTTATACAATATAGAACAGAGATATATGTTCAATCGAGTATCCAGATGTGCAAATAAAAGTCATGTGTTCATTCTCTTATTGAAAGTGTTCTGGGCATGTGTGTATATATTAAATAAATTCTTTATAGACATCAGGCCCATTTTTGTGGAACTTAGATAGGGTGTTAGAGGTATTTTACTGGCAAGGTGCTCTTCGCGTGATTGACTTTTTACAATGTCACTTCTAATATATTCTTTTTTATGCAGCCCAATTGTATCATATTAGCTATATCACCTGCCAATCAAGATCTTGCTACATCTGATGCAATTAAAATTTCCCGTGAAGTAGACCCCACAGGTAAATCATTTTTGATATTGCTGTTCTCTAAACTTTTTGTCCTTTATTGGACCTATCCACAATCTACTGTTAGTTTAAACATTTGCATTGTTTTGTTGTTGTGGGGCAAGTCTGACTGGAAATTGCAGCTTTTTATACATTACTTTGTTACTTTTGTTTTATATCTAACTTCCTTGCTTAAAATCTTTTAGGGGAGAGGACACTTGGAGTCTTAACAAAGATTGATCTGATGGACAAGGGTACTGATGCAGTTGAAGTAAGTTGGCTATTTTCTTAATTACACAAGAAGCATTTCTTATTTTTTTCTTCTTCAAGTGGGTTGGCTTTGAAGAAGGCATCAATAACTCCCTTACCATTTGAAAGGATTTACTTGAACTTCTTTCGCATTTCTACCTACCATTTTCCACCAAACTCAGGCATATGAATTATTCATGTTTCGTTGCTTGCAGAAATACAGAGAACTGTTGACAAAGGATTTAATGCATTTGATTAGACCTGTTGACATCTGCGCTTCTGTATTTTGATGTGTTCTTTGCATTTGTAGATTTTGGAAGGAAAGGCTTATCGGCTAAAATTTCCTTGGGTTGGTGTCGTGAACCGTTCCCAACAAGATATTAACAAGAATGTTGACATGATTGCTGCTAGGCGCAGGGAGCGTGAGTATTTCGCTCATACTCCAGAGTACAAGCACCTTGCTCACAGGATGGGTTCTGAGCATCTAGCAAAAATGCTCTCCAAGGTACACAACAACAATAATAAGCCAACTTTGCGTTTTACTTTTAAGTGATGGAGTTCAGATTTTTTTTTTTGTGCTCCTCTTACGTTCTTAGTTCTTACTGTTTTTCTAACCCGAACATAATGTTGTATATCTCAGCATTTGGAAACTGTTATCAAGTCCAGAATCCCTGGGATCCAGTCTCTCATTAACAAGACAATTGCCGAACTTGAAGCGGAACTGAGTCGCCTCGGAAAGCCTATTGCTGCTGATGCTGGAGTAAGTCTGCTGTGCATTTACTTGTTTCATCATAGTCATATATTATTGCTGTAATGGGAAAGGTAGATTGTAGCTGAATTCTAGGTGATCTGCAATCCTTATACTGATGGATTCTTCTTGACAATCAGGGAAAGTTGTACACAATCATGGAAATCTGCCGCATGTTTGATCAAATATACAAGGAGCACCTTGATGGCGTGTATGTAACATATTACGTTTTCTTCATTGACAATGGTTATTCTTCTGTTTTGCCTCTATTAGAATTTTCTGTGATATATGTTCATTGTCATCTGCAGGCGCCCAGGTGGTGACAAAATTTACAATGTTTTTGATAACCAGCTACCTGCTGCTCTTAAAAGATTGCAATTCGACAAGCAACTATCAATGGAGAATGTACGCAAGCTTATTACTGAAGCCGATGGATATCAACCCCATCTAATAGCTCCCGAACAAGGATATCGCCGTCTCATTGAATCTTCTTTAGTTACCATTAGAGGTCCTGCTGAGGCATCTGTTGACGCGGTATGCATTATGTTTTAGATTTTATAGTGAACATTCAACTTGGAATGTGAAATATTACAGTTCATTCACTTCATTGACAAAAGGTGTTAATGTTAATTTTTGTGTTTATAACTGTAGGTTCACGCCTTATTGAAGGATTTAGTTCACAAGGCTGTCAGTGAAACAGTGGTATGTTCATAATACCAATGCTATAGCTCTTGTTGCAGCATAGACTAAATGATCATATGTTCAATTCCATTGATGTCACGCAATGTAATTTTTGTTTTTAAACTTAAATACACGTCGTTTGGTTTGTCTCTCAGGAGTTAAAGCAATATCCTGGTCTCAAAGTAGAAGTCACAAATGCAGCTTGTGAATCGCTTGAGCGAATGAGAGAAGAAAGCAGGAAAGCTACACGTACTCTTGTTGATATGGAGAGTAGCTACCTGACCGTAGATTTCTTCCGCAAGCTTCCTCAAGATATTGACAAGGGCGGCAACCCAACCCACTCAATTTTTGACAGATACAATGACTCTTACCTCAGGAGAATCGGTAACTATCCTGACCTACCATATCATTCTCATGCTGAAAAGAAAATCACATCCAGACCTTGCATAATTTGTTACTCAACGAGTTTTCTCTTCCCATTTGAACAGGAACCACAGTTTTGTCATACGTGAATATGGTATGCGCAAGTCTACAACGCTCCATCCCTAAGTCCATCGTTTATTGTCAAGTGCGTGAAGCTAAACGAAGCCTACTCGACCATTTCTTCGCCGACTTGGGTAAATTGGAGGTAAATCACTGTTTTCATGCCTTTCTTGGAAACTTTGAGTTTGTTGTTTACATATATACCACTCTAGAGATCAAATTATTGATGCTAACTAAGATTGTCGTTTACATATATACCCCTCTAGAGATCAAATAATCAATGCTAATTAAGTTTGTCGTTTATACATATACTCTATAGAGATCAAATGATCGAATAGTTGTTTACATATATACCCTCTAGAGATCAAATAATCAATGCTAATTAAGTGTGCACTGCCTTTGTTGAAAACTTGGAGTTTGCCATTTACATATATACCCTCTAGGCTCTAGGGATCAAATAATCAATGCTAATTAAGTTTGTCGTTTACATATATACCCTCCATAGATGCAATGGTCAATGCTAATTAAGTTGGTCGTTTACTATATACCCTCTAGTGATCAAATGATCGATGCTAATTAACATCTGCCTAACTCTTTCAGACAAAGCGATTGTCATCATTATTAAATGAAGATCCGGCAGTGATGGAGCGACGAACTGCACTTGCAAAGAGGCTGGAGCTATACAGGAGTGCACAAGCAGAAATCGATACGGTTGCTTGGTCCAAGTAGATAATAGCATTCTTTTATTCATATTATTAACGGATCTGCATGTTGCGGGACGAATTTTTAGCATCCATGAATCTATTTTGTATGGTATAGTTAGTGATATGTATGTGATCTGTATTATAAGTTTTGAGAACTCTACATCTTATGATGTACGTGACCTTTTGAGAAATTTACAGAACTTCACTCATTTTTCACTATTTTGTATATCTAGCTTTTTTAAAAAAAAAATTGAAAACATGACGTTTAACTTTCAAAAGAAGGTATATTTGGAATTTGAAATAAATAAATAATTATAATTGTTCAATGGAGTGAAAGTATCAAAACAAAATTACTTTTATCATTCGAGATGTTGCATAAGCTTCTTTATTTGGAATTAATAGTGTTTTTAAAATTAATAATTCATCCTACCATTAGCATGAAAAATGTTACCGCTCACTCATATTTTTTTTTATTCATCAACAACGTGTTGTTATAAACACCAACGAATTTCGAGACATTACAAAATGATGTGTTGGTAACGTTAACAACATACTATACAGTCGGGAATGATAGCACAATTCATGACGAGAGAACATCAAAAGAACATAAATATGACAAAAAGGTTGCAACTATGTGTTGATACAAGTAACCACATACCTCGTCCACTAACAACATTCATCAAGAAGAATAACGATGTGCTGTTATGGGTAACCACACAACGAAAAAATTGAAACAATGTACAATTACGATTAACCATATATGCGCTGAGTAACAACTATAAACTATTTTTAGTGATAAATTTCACACATTTGGAAGAGATAGAAGCTATTTAAATTACAATTTCGAAACAAGTTTTGTACGTATCGCAGTTTATTAAGAAATTCTTAAGTGGCTTCTCTATTTAACTAAATGCAAAAGCCCAAATCTGCGCATAGCTCATTGACCTTCTGTGGCAAGACGCTGTCGTTTTGTGCCTATACCAATGATTTGGAAGTTAACAACTTGACCTCTTAACTGTCGTCTCACCAACCACAACGCCAAGTGAACCCACCCCCATAATTAACATTAATTCCTTCTATTTCACTTCCTTTTGATTTCAGAACAGTTCGCTATTTTGTTTTGACCTAGCATCATCGTCACCACCGCGAGATCTGCTAAACCCTTGATTCTTCAAGGTACATTTCACTCTTACATCTCATATTCGAGCTTCACTATGAGCTTTTTAATCTCTAATTTGGTTGTATATATAGAATTTGTCATCTTGAACTTTGATTTTGTATTTATTTGGATGATTGAAATTAGGATTTTGAGAAACCCTTAAAGATCAAATCTTGTGCTGTGGGTTGAGGTTTAATTTTTTTGTTTATTTTTATTTGTTCTTGTTTACCTGTAATTTCTGATCGGCTTCGCATTAGTTTGATTATGGAAGCTGTGTGTTTTTGGAGATTGTGATAATGTGGATTTGGGTATTGGTTCTTGTTTGCGAGGTAAAGGTGGATGTGAAAAATTGTCTTAGCAAGCTATTAGATAACATGTACAAGTGAGGAGTGGAGAGAGAGTTGTGATTTATGGAACTGAATGCAATGTGCCTTCTTCCGGGGTTGTATATGCGATGTTTGCGTTGTCTCAGTTTGAATAGTCGTTATACTTATTTTATGCACATTGCTAGACTACAAAGTTGAATTGCTTCCTGATCTCATCAATGTCATTGTCGTGTCTTGTAGCATATGTTAGGATAAATGCTTTTGTTGGTTGTGGAAGTTAAGGAACTTACAAGTGTGTACTTATTAGGTTGAGACTTGAACAGTGTATAGTAAGTACCGAATTTTCTTGGTACATAATTTAGATCAAGTGGGAGTCTCGTGTATTAGGCCACTTTTTTAAATTGCAATTTAGATATAGCCTCTTTTGTGTTATATGCTTGTGGACAAGAATGCTTAAATATCTCTCAACAGTGGAGTCAGTGATGGTGTAACCGGTTATGCTTTGCATGATACAGGCTATGTTTTAAGTCAGTATTCCGGTGAGATGGCTAGATGTAAATTTTATAATCAAGATGTTGCTAATATCATCATATTTATAAAGTTTATCGTGTTAGGTTTATAAAGTTCTCTCGCATTAGTTTTGATAACACTTGGATAACAAAGCGAAGGTACTCACAGTTTTACCAATTAAGTTTTAGTTCTGCACTACATACTGTGCAACAAATGTATTAAGTATGATTTATCTAACAATTCTTGATTTTCATAATGCACACTGTAGTGCTCACTGATCAGTACATTTTTAGGATTTGTTATTGCCATTTAGTGTTCTTTATCCACGTTGAAGTTATAGTTTGTTTATGGTAAACCACTTGTGGCTTTCCTTTTGTAATGCAGAACGGCGGTGGAGGATAGCAAAAAGAAATAAGGAAGAAAAAAAATGGTGTTGTCGGCTTCTGATAGGGAAATTTTCGACCTTGCAGGGCCGTTGCACCTAACTACTATTGACTGGTAAGTTCAACGTCCCCTCTCAAAACTCCACCAAGAAAAGGATCCCCTTTTACATCTAAGGAAAACCATAGATTGTAGGGTCTGTTTTCTAATTAATGTGCTGATGCTCGAGGCCAATAACTAGTATTCTTGGTTAATATATAGACAGAAATCTTAAAGGAGGTTCTGCTTAACTTGTTACATTTTCTGCCGAGTATAATATGAAAATGGACATCAATCAAAACAAGTCATTTGAACTACATAAAACCTTTGAAAACCTTACTTCAACTAGACAATGTTAGTTTCACATAGCCAAGTATGGTTTCCTACGGTTTGTGTCTCGTTAAGCCATCATCTCGTGCCCATAGCCACGTAGTTCCTAGATGTCAGGAACTTACATGCGTCATGCATGTTGCATGACAGCAGTTAAATTTCAACATATTTTCCCAATATTTTGCGTTATGTAATTGAAATTTGTCCAATTTTTATCCAGTATCAACTCTGAACATGAAAGTTGTAAACATTGCCTATGCTAGAACAGTTTAAATTTAGAATGACATCTACTCGAATGGTTTCAGAGTTTTTTCCCTCTATATTACCAAGTTCGTAGGCATAAATATTATGTGTTTTCTCATGCAGGACAAATGAGCATCATCGGAGGTCCGTTGCTGCCTGTTTGGTCGAGGGTGTGTACATTCTTGAGCGTGACCGCCAGGAGAAACGCGAAGGTTCTCAAGCTCTTGCTCCTACTTGGTGGGAGTTCTTCTATTATCATTTAGTTGACCAATTAGTAGATGATGTTGATTCTTCAATTTTCGGAGCCATTTTTGAATACATACCGCCATCATCACCTGACTCGACACCCTCAACAAATCAAAGCTCACATTATGTAATCGCCTTCCGCGGCACCATAACAAAAGCAGAGTCCATATCAAGAGATCTCAACATGGATCTTCAACTCATCCAAAATGGACTTCACGATACATCTCGCTATGAGATTGCTATACAAGCTGTTCGCAACATTGTCGCTTCTGTAGGCGCATCCAATCTCTGGTTAGCTGGCCATTCCTTGGGTTCTGCCATAGCAATCCTCGCCGGGAGGACAATGGCCAAGACGGGTATCTTTCTCACAGCTTATCTTTTTAACCCGCCATTCGTTTCTGCCCCAATTGAGAGAATTAAGGCTAAAAATGTGAAACATGGGATCCGATTCGCGGGTAGCTTAATCACAGCTGGACTTGCTCTTGCTATGAAGGCTCAACAACAAAGAGATTTGTCTGAAGTCGAAGATCCATTTGTTACTCTGTCTGGTTGGGTACCGTATTTGTTTGTGCACCGAGGTGATCATATCTGCTCAGAGTATATAGGTTATTTCGAGCACCGGAAAAGGATGGAGGAGATTGGTGCAGGAAGTATCGAGAAGCTAGCGACCCAGAACTCGTTGGGAGGTCTGTTTATGGCTGCAATGGGGAAGGAGTCGCCGGAGCCTCTGCATCTCATTCCCTCTGCAAAGGTAACAGTTAATTTAACAGCTGCAAGTGATTTCAGGCAAGCCCATGGAATTCACCAGTGGTGGAGACCAGACCTGCACTTGCAGACTAAGCTCTATGAGTATGTCTAAAACACATTTGACCCTTTTTTATAGACAATTGTCACAGCAGTTAATGACATGCCATTCTTTTGAAAGCAAAAGTTTAGATAATTGGGTCACTATTGTTTCTCATTGTACATGTTATTGGTGGGAGGCAAGTTCTTGATGGCCTTCTCATTGAATATGAATGAATTTTAGTTTGACTCATTTTCATGAGAATTTAAATCTATTCACTTTTTAGACTGACCCCTTGATTTCAATAGAATAATTTTGGTATTTATATTTGAAAATCAAATAAAATATATATACACACAAAGAGAATCAAGGGTCTAAGCATAGATTGTATTGGTTAGACTATTCTTTCAATGAGAATACAACTTGCATCAAAACTTCGCTCATACTCATGCTGATGAATTTGTGGGAGGTTGTGAGCAGAGCATGAGTTGTCATTATCTGATTGACGGTCAAACAAATAAGAAAATGTCAGCTCACGATTTAACATTCATAACGATCCGTTTGATGAAGTTTAACACTCGTTATTTGAGTAGTATATTGTTCGTTTCTCTTTTGTTAATCGCTCTACGAATTGGATGGGTAATAAAGTAACCGAGTTTATGTCTGAGTCAAGATTATAAGGTTTTGATCTCATGTTTTGTATTAGTTCCATATTAGTCCCCCAAAATGGACTCCAAACCCAATATAAATTGGATCACTCAATATTGGGTCCCGAATCCCAATTTTCTTGTTCTTTTTTTCTTTCACTTTTTCACTCATCACCACAAATTTGACCGTTAATTGATGTATTTTACTGTAAAAGAAAGAAACTCCAGAATTCAAATTCCAGAACCCATTAGCACAATTTCTTGCATCTTTGCCAGAGAAATATCAATTCTCTCGAAATTATCCACATTTCTTGCTCTCTCTCACTCAATCACTGACCCATTTTGCTTGCTTGCTCTTTAGGTAACTATTATTGGCCCCAAAACCAGACACACTCTATTATCATATCATCAAACAATCCTTAACTTGCACAGCAATTAATCTCCACCCAAAAGCAAAAGCTATAATTTTTATAACAAAAATTGAATAAAAAGAAGCAATCTCCTGATACCATAATCATCATTTCTTCATAGCTCATTTTCACTTCAAAATTGATTAAAAATAAGCCCAAATGTACCTTAATTCACAACTTTTCTTCATCTAATTCAACATTAATAGCTCAAATCAGTGGCCAATTTTCCAAATTTGAAATTAAAATTGATCAAGAAGATCAAAATTGAACCCCCAAAAGCTTCACATTTCCTAAATTTTGTAAAACCCTAGAAAATCGCAGCTACACATTAAACTGAGACTAGCATTGAAACCCCAACACAGATCCATCACTCACCGCAACGGCGACCTTGCACGCAGCCTTGGCCTCCACGTGATGCGAGAAGAAATGCAAAACCCTAACCCTCCCGGCCACCTCCATCCGCGACTCGATCTCCATCGTCGCCGGAGAGGCGGCGAGAGGGAAGGACTGGGCGGCGAAAGTGGCGGCCATGTGCTGAGTCTGGCCGGACTCGATCCTGCCGGCGGGGATGAACATGAAGCCGACCTGGCTGCCGGAGTAGAGGAGCTGGATGGAGCTGTCGTAGTGGGAGAAAACGTCCTTGTTGGGGTTGGAAACGGCGGCGTTTTGGGAGAACGAGAAGCTGACGGTGGTGTTGGCGACGGAGAAGGACGGAAAGTTGACGGACTTGACGGAGATGTTGGGGTTTTGGGGGTTGAAAACGGTGAAGAAGACGACGAGGCCGACGATGACGGCGAAGATGAGGAAGATTGTGGCCACCGCGCAGGAGGCTAGATTTGTACGGCCCGATTTGGGTCTGTTTGGTTTGCTCATTTTCTCTGTTCTGCTTCGGTTCGGAATTCTGGAAATAATTGTAGGGAGTGTTTGGATGCGGATTTGGGGTTTTAACAATCGATAACAAGATAGTGAGAAGTGAGGCATGTATAGTGTGGAAGTGTGATTTATTAAAAGAAAAAGAATATATGTTTATTTGGATTATATGTTGTGGGTCCAAAAGAATTTAAATGATTTGAAGATTTTTCTAGCTTTGGCTTCATTTTCTTTTTCATTTTTTTGTTTGTTTTTGCAATGGATATGCCTATACTACAGCTTATTATGTAGTGATGTTCTAGACTATTAGTAATGGGAAGTGTGTAATGTTTAGATTTATAAAGGATTTAATTTTTTTATATC
>JAYMTF010000855.1:0-29093 GCA_036897485.1 Pelargonium nanum | reverse complement strand
GCCTGAATTTCTCATCGAGCTGCAAGTCTATAGTATATTATATATATATATATATATATTGGTTGGCTGTGAATTGTGATCAATATATAAATGTAATGCCAGTTATGTTTATGTTTGTCAGTTTTGATATAAGCTGGCCCAGCTTGGCTTGTTAGAGCACCATGTCCTCTCTAAGAATACGCTAAGAAATTAATATCATTATAGTTATACTCAACGTGTTTTGTCTAACATGTGCAATTCTGGCACAGAATAAGATCGATGCATTAGAATTTGAGTTTTATATGCAACACTTGCACATGTTAGATATATCCATAGGATCGAGGTACCATAATTTGTCTAAAAATAAAAAGTTCGGCAATTATCTTAGGACGGTAGAGTACCATATATTGTGTAGTTCAATGATCTCCATTTCAAAAAGAAGGAAAAAATAAAATTAGGATGGTCCTGAGGTTTGAATGGGCCTAGTTCATCAGTGCAAGAACAGTAAATACAAATACAAATGTTTCAATGAAAAACAAATAAAGAATATATGGTGGACCCATTGGGTTTCCCCACCTGGGATTTTGTCTTTCTATCTGAATTTATTTACCTCTCCTTTCTTATCCCAAAACTCATGGATGCTTCTCTTTTTTTCTCCATATAATTTTTGCAAACTCATAAAATCATAACACCAAAATGTAATAACTAGAATAAAAAAATCTCATTAAATTGAATTTTAGCATTTTCAGTATCAATTGCATTTCACAAATTTTGCTTTTTAAATAGTACCATTGCAGTTTTTGTGTATAATACATTACTATATAACATCTCTACCTTCCCATAGAAAAAATTAACTTGTGCACTTCATAGAATCTTGCCTCCTCCAAGAAAACCTCTACCAGTACATTTTACTGTCCAGCTTCATATACTATATATAACACAGTTATTTAAGTGCATATATAATAATGAGCCAAATCAGAGCTCTGTGTGCACAATATCATCATTTCTGATGGGTTCTTCGATCTCAGGCCGGTCTCTTTGATCCATCATCTTGATATAGTCCTTGTCGTCGTTGGAGCTTAGACAGTCTACAGATGGATGAACCATGCCAATCCCGAAGCCAGTGGCAGAGTTGCAATATGTCTCCACTGTCCCGTCCTTTTTCTCTAAGTTGACATTGGTCAGGACTATGTTGCTGCATGGAACTGTGTCGCTGCAGGCAAATTTCATTGCCTTCGCGCTCTTTGTTGTCCCGCTGATGTTTCGGTACATGATCTGGCTTATTTCAACTGCTGATGTCTAAGAAAACAAATAGTTCATTGAGTACTTTTTTTTTTTTTCCTTCAGTGTATGGTCCAATCCAATATCTCAGTTCAAATGCAGGAGATTTCGGGCATTACCTGGTTAGAACATGCAGTTGGGGAATCACAGTAAAACTGATCAATGATGATGGGGTTTGCAACATCCTGCATCCTAATATTTTCAAAACGCACCCCACGAACATGTCCAGAGCCTCCCTACAAGAAATGCCCGAAATCAAGAGATCTGTGTGATTCTATATATCGTTACAGGCCAACATTATGTTCCTGTCGTATCAGAACATGGAGTGCAACAGAATCATTTCTACTGCAGCTTTGTAATGAGAAAAGGAGTACTAGTTTTCTCGGGAAGTTGCTAATGAGTGTTCTCATTGATTAATCTAAATGTATGCTACATGATCTCTCGCCAATGTGTTTCAGCATTACCTGCCATGTCTTAATCCTGACACCGTTTGTTGTCTCCCTGAGGTATGCTGTATCCAAGACCACTTTCGTGACTATACCAGTGGAGTTGTCCTTCCCAAGACTTCCTATGCTACATATCAGAATTTTCAACCAAAATGAAAAGAAAAACATTCAGTAATTGCAAAGGGGCAGGTGTTGTCTTTTGAGAGGGATACAGGCAAACAAACTTCTGGAATAGCACGTAATTAGATCGAATGGTACCTGACTCCATGTCCAGGACCACAGTAAATTCTCTTCATCTTGATATTAGTACTAGCGTTGACAATTGATATGCAATCATCACCTGAAGATCAAACATATGATCACCGTGAAACAAGAGTGATCAATGTGTATTTTCTATTTTTTTTATAAGCGACGGGACAGCAGGCCTTTACGGCCTGTGTTTCTCACCCCCTAGTGGGGGCGTCACCTTGTTAGTTGTTAGCTCTCCCCTTAAACCCATAAATTCCATTTGTTCACCGAGAAAAAATCCAATACCGCTTTATCTTCACAATTTTAAGTATCTTTCATAGTAAAATTATTGAGATAGGGGAAAATTTTGAAAACCTGTTCCTATTTTGCAGTCTTGAAGAACAACATTAGTCGACCCAGTGATATGAATTCCATCAGTGTTGGGACTATCTCCGGGAGATGAGACTTGCACTCCAGTTACGCGCACAGAATTGGACTTGGAAATGACGAAATTCATCTGCTGGCTGTTCTGGATGGTAATGCCTTTCACCCTTACTGCTGTACTTGATTCTATAGTCAACGCCTGCAACAAACTCTTACATTAAACTCGTGTTGATGTAAATTTACAGGTTCATGTCCAACCTAGTTATGATGACATCTTTTCGGGAAGAATTAGCTACAAACAAGGGAAATAATCCTTACTGTTGGTGCTCCCCTGCAAGGCTGTGAAGAAGGAAAACAGAAATTGTTCAATTCTATTTTTCTTAATTTCAGCTCATTGAACATAAATGAATATAGGGTGAGATTTAGAAGTACATTTGTTTTGTTCTTTTTGCAAGACGAAGCCCACCATTTACTGCCCGAGCCATCTATAACTCCATTCCCTTGGAAGACGACTCCATTCAACTTTGAAAAATCAAGCCAAAGACGCGGTAACTTTGGATCCCAGTTATTGGGATCATCTGGTGCCACAATTGTTCCATCAATCTGTTACAACGTACATGAAGTATTTACTATTACCTAAAACTACAATGATGCTAACAAAACAACTCGTAGAGATCAGTACAGTTGTTGCAGTTAAAGAACAAAATGCCATATGTTCATCGACCTTTGTGTACGTAATGAGGTTTAGGTTTCTAGATTACCTGTACGACTAACTTGTCTGCACAAGGGCCTTTAAATTTTGTTGCATTTACTAGATAACGACGTCCTTGGGGGACCAAGAGAACTGATTTCGTTGTGTTGCAAGCTGTTTCCCATGCACTTTCGAGCGCCTGAAAGTGATAACAGTTCATAAGACACTTGCAAATAGATCATAGTTACAGGTTAAATTATGGTAAGAGAAATATTATGAGTTGCATATATACGTAATGTAATCAGTCACCTTGGTATCATCTGTGACTCCATCTCCCGCAGCACCAAAGCTATCCACATTCACAAGAACCTTGCCACCATGTTCACTTGTCCAAAACGGATTGTCGAAAAGTTTCGATTCGTTTTCTTCTTCCATTTCCCAGTTTTCAAGCTCCTCAAGCATGCCAATCTCGTCATATCCCATGTTATCTGCAGCTGCAAGCGCCACTATCAGCAAACCAAGAAAGGAAACTAAGAAGAATTTATCCATGTTTTGTCTGCTCTGTCTGTTCCTTGCAAGATTGATTGTTTTGTATAATCCAATGACCACATTGAGAATTAATTTATATGTATAGTTTAAGTAATGAAAATGAAGGGTTTTAGTGGGGTGTATGGCTTGGCTTGGAAGTAGATGAAGGTGAAGGTGTTACATTATCTCCAAGCCTACACTTAAAGTACAAGGGATTTTATTTTTTGGGGGGTATTCTTTGCTTTACTCCACAACCAGTGCACAAAAACTCAACAGCCTCTAAAGTTGCAACTTGCAAGTGTTCATGGATACATACATATGTGTATACAAATAAAAGAAAAAAATGACCAAACATATTTGCAAATACTAAACATTTGATGTATGACCTGAAATGAGGTATGAGAAAAGAAAGAGCAAAATGGGGATATATGTCAGTTCTTAAGTTTGACCCAACTGGGAAACACAGAGATCCTGTTGGATGATTATTACATGCAGCCCTAAGCTTTAAGCAACAGGAACCTTTCTGTGGTGAATTTCTTTCGAAGACTTGGAGACATTGTTAACATTAAACAAGATATAATCGGACCTACAAGTATAAGAAGTAGATGCTAAGAGATAACTTTTACCTCAATTGAACTGCAACCAAGAACTCACTGCTCTTTTTCATGTAGACTTTACAAAACTTTACAGCATGAGCTCCATTGTTGAAAGAAATCTTCAGCTTCATCCAGCAAATCTGAGGGGTTGTTTGTTAAGTTAGAGCTGAAATGAGATTTTGGATCATAGCAGTCTCATCCATGCACTCTACTTCTGGAGCAGCTCGTTTTGTTTTTCAGCTTCAAGCTGAGATTATCGAACAGATCTCTGTAGCTTCGGAACAACTTCAGTCAAATCTGGCACCAATACCAACTGCTCACTTCTTCACTTACCAGACTTCCATATCAGAAGAACTCTGATAAGCCGATCTTCATCATCGGTTCAAGAATTTAATCATGGAAATCTTCAAAGAAACCTTAACATGATTGAAGACACCATCAAATCAATCATCTCAACCTCATCTTCCTATCAATGACTCTGCAATGCGGCAAAGAATTTATCACTGCACAAGGTACATTATATGTGGACAGTTCCATGATCAAACCCAATAATAGAACACAACAGTGAAATGGACACAAAAATAAACCACTATGAACTTCCATGAACACCATATCCTCTTCTGCAACAACATCAAATGATCTTCTTGCATATACCCAGAAGCAGAGTAAGAAACCAGTTGGATTCCAATCACTTAGTTCACAAAATCAACTCAATTCAGTTTCAGTGTTCCAAAACTTCAACCCATCAAACAACTTCAAAGCCACACATCATGAGGACCCATATATATGCATATTAAAAATATTTATAAAGAAAAAAATCAGTAGAGAGCTGCAATATATCCAAACTGGATTCAAGCGAAAGCTACGATAATGGGCTTTCTCTAATCCTTCTGGAAACCATTTGCTATAAAGAAACTGAAACTAATAAGGAAACCCATAACAATCAGGTGTCCAGGTTTGATCAAATTATCTATTGTAATTTGTAAAGCTTGCTATGGTTTGAACAATGGAAGATTTGTACTTCGTATTAATATCAGCATCAATCTTCTTTGATTATCAGTATATCACGAAACAGTTATCACAAAAACCTTGCTGATTGTGACAGAATTATACACATCAAACACTTCAAAGATACATAGGAAATAGGAAAGACAGTTGTTTTTCTTTACAAACGAGAGCAGTCTACAAGCTCATACGAATTATTACTTGCAAATAACATTAAACGGTGGATTCAAGAGCCCAGCATGTGACATAGAAAACAGGTAGATTCAAATTAATATTTTGATCATAATATCAACATGTAGATGCAATGGCCTCCAAAAGCGAGGCTACAAAATGCATCTGGGTTTCTTCATCAATTCTAGAAAATAGAGGAACATGGACAAAAAGGGATTTGTGGCCCTTCTGTTCTGCAAATCGGAGAGAATGATAATAGACATAATTGCATACAAAACGGCCCGCATCAACAGATATTGCAACATCGTAGCCTTTCTTCTTCTGGTATTTCAGGATTGCCTCAACAGAGCAAGAAGTCTACAACAGCAAAAGGTGTTGATGAGTTACAAACTTACAATATATAGAATCTCAGAGAGTGTGCACCAGCATGACAAATAAATATTTTGTTGGTTTTCACAACCCAAAACTTGAATGTTCTGCAACTGGAAAACCAATAACATGGCTAGTACACTGAATAAATGCCAGATTCAGTTATATAGCTACTCAACTATTCAATTCTCTAGTGAACTTACAACACAAATCTGCGAAAGAACAAAAAAAACAAAAGGCACTGAAAATCTACTGCCAGATAAGAGGACTACTAAACAGTGAGCTCAATGATCAAAAGTAACAGACTACAATTTGACTAAAGCAACATGTTTGGGTGAAACATGAAAGATCATTAATTCCGTCTCTTTTCACTTACTGTTGAGATTGGCAACCATTTCATCAGGCAAAGAAACATTTGATCTCATGGTTGCAACATCATTATGTTTGAATAACAATCCCTCGTCTATCTCAACCTCTATTATTTTAGTTACATACAAGGGCCCATGTTTAGCACACATGCAGATTTGAAGCTTTAGGCGTGAATTTACAACATTTTCAGATTAGAATCTAAGGATTGCTTTTCTATAGTTCTGCTAAACAGTATTTGTATGTTCTATCAAGATGTGGTCATTGGTCAACATGCAACAAGTCAAGCAGGAGGCTAAGAGCGTTTGATCCAACAAATGCCGAAACAGAAATTAAGACTAGCAGAACATGAATTACCTCTCTAGCTCTGGAAATTTCTCCATCCTCTTGGACAATTTGGCATTGCTGGAAAAAGCATGAGGACATTCAGAAAGAAAATCTCAAAAAGATTAATCATGCAGAGCCATGGAGTATATTCACCTGAGGTTGCCACCCTAGCTCATCTGGACAGCGGAAAGTAGCTTCATTTACTGCCCGCCTCTCTATGGCAAATTTTTGTGCCCCGCTATTCACTCCGAAATGAAGCTGAAAAGACAACAATGGATAAATCACTTAACACTACATCGCCATGATTAAGAAAAACTAACGCCCCATGTATGATAAATAAACTATTTTAAGTGGATCTTTTAAATGGTACGATGAACCAAAAAAAATTGCATGCAATAGCAAGTGAAATACAATGTTGTTGGAAGCCGTATGTGAAACTGACCCATAAAACTTGTGCATTGCTAGCAGGATCATTTCCGGGTATGGCAGACTCCAAGACCTTATAAAGCATAGGACGCGCACCATCTCCTGCAGTCTCGAGAATAGTACAACTCCCGAGAGTAACACCAGGAGGTAGACCTCTCTTTTCAACAAAACTCTTCAGATTTTTAACAATAATCTCAGTAGGGTTCTCAGGAACCCCTTGAAACTTCTTAAACCCAGTTATATGAACAGTAACAGCCTTTGGTCCTTCAGAACCCATCTCCTCGTTTCGGACAGCGACGCAGTTACCTATTCTTGTTTCCTTTAAAATTCAAATTCAGACCGATCACCCAGAACACCTAACAAGACAAGACCACCACCTCTCAGCAACAAAAATATGCAAAAAAAGAAGCCATCGGGAACAGATTCCCCATAACGCAATCAAACAAACAATTGTACGTGTGCACAACAAATGAAAGCAATGATCTATTGATAACCCACATTTGATTTCGAATGCAGTGAAACAGCACGGATAAGGTTCTAATAATCAAGTCCGAGAAAAATCCACTATATAACGCCATAACGGCAAGTTTCAAGAAGCAACAGCTACATTTTCCCCACAGTTAACAACATGATAAAATAGTAATCACCACAAATGTCGAGAAATGAAATCGGACATTTCACGTGGATCCACATGCACTCTCCTTATTTTCTATACTTCCTAAAACAAAAGTTCTCAAAACTGTTCCCAATTCCAAGAAAACGTGTTTCCAACAAAAAAATAAATAAAAGTAAATGCACTTGGTTTGACAATCTGAAGTTCTGAACAGTTCATAGCTGTTATCTACTCCGAATTCTAAAAACATTACCTAGTTTTGAAGAAACCAAATTTCACTCCTCAAAACCAAACATGTTTTCCACTTGTTTTCTGTTTCATATTAAAAAAAGGAAAATAATCTCCCCAAAGCAAAACCCTTTTGAAGCAACAAGAACCAACCACTTTACTTAAAAGGAAACACCAATCAACCTTAAAAAACCATAATTATCCACAAATTCAGCATGAATTTGAGAAGTAACACATGAAACAAAAATTACACATCACAAGAACCAGAAAAGCACCATCATCAGCACCACCTAACCTCAGTTGACTTCACAGAAACATATGATTCGTGTAAATTAAGAAGAAGAAACACACGAAAGGTACGAGGAGGATAGAGATTGTTTGTTACCTAGGAATCGTCGCCGCTTGGTTGGAGATTTTCTCTCTCCTTGCTCTGCTCGTGATTGTTGCTGTGTGTGATGGGACAAAGAGAAGAACAACTGAACAAGTATCTATCTACTGCCATTTTTGTTCTTCTTATTTATTAACTGGCTGTTCGGAGGGATGGCATGAAATGGCCCCTGGTTGTCCCTTTTATTACCAAAGTGCCACTCGTTTTTGCATGTTGTTGATTGGGATCAAATAAACTGCTGACTGTGAAAGTGGTCAAAGTTCGTCATCCAGGTTGGCAAAATTTAAAAATTAATTAATTTACAAGTTCATAATTTTGTACTTTTGTTGGTAATTATTGATTTGTAATAATTAATTAAGAGATTCCTCCAAAAACGAGTTACATGTTTCCTTAAATGGTTGGCAATATTAATGATACAATTTGTCAACTTTTAGTTTGGTTAAATGGTTGATTTAATATTGATTTTTTTATATAGAATTTGAGCATGATCTCTCCATGTTCATAATTTGCTCATTGTATATAAAATAAGATCAATATTACTATTATAATTTTGTTGAGATCAGTAAAATATTATGATAATAAAATAATAAAATGAGATGATCAATTAATATGTTAAATATATGAAACGTAACAATAATAAGAGACTTAACAAGGAGATTGTAGAAGAAGAAGAAAAGGAAAAAAAAAAAAGACATTGCATATCATTCACGCCCATGAAAAATATAAAAAAATTATATTATTTATTTTAATAAGTGTTAATTGGGTAATTGGTAAATAAATGTTGAAGTTCGAATTTCTAGTAACTTCTACCATGTAGCTTGACTTTTTAGCCCTCATGTGGTATAGAAGAGAGCGGGTCTTCTTGAACGTTTAACGCCACCATGAACAGGTCAATGTTCTCGAGCACTAAAGGGTACAATCTTCCTGAGGACGAAGACTTTCTTTTAGGCGTTCGAGGGGTTAGCTTTTTTAGTTAAGTAGCCAAGAGTATGATTCATTGGTTTAGATTCTGAAATTTTACCTTGTTTGTTCTTTGGCCTGAGGTCTTCAAGTCTAAACGCGCTATCCAAAAGCCTCGTTCTACATATCTAGAAGTAGAAAAGATGGAGAGACTATTCTCGAAGTACCCATAAAAAGAGTATTGAAGTCACAACTATTGCACTCAAAATTTTATAAAACTAAATGACAATAGACATTTTTTTTTTTTTGAAAGTTACAATACGAACATTTGAGATATGTGAATCAATTTACTCTCTTTAACTGTTTTCTTTTGAGTATGCTCTAGCTATAAAGAAAAAACATTCACCATTTTTTTTTTTTTTTTGAATTAACTAACTTTGCTGGCACAAATACATCATTATCATACAAGAAATAATGTTGTCATAATATTTGAACAGCATGAAATAACGTTCCTTTAAAAAAAAAACAGCATGAAATAGATTCTTGGTTTAGTTGGGCCTCTCGTTAACAAAACAAAAGCATGAAAATAGTCTACGGGCTTGAATTAAATTGGGCCGACAATTAAGCCCACTTTGAACAACCCTCTTCCCTTTGTTCAGTTTCAGCTGAGAAGCATGAGAAAAAAAAAAGCAGAAAACGATGCCTCGCTACAGAGACGAAGCTCCGGCGGTTCGCGTCTACACTGTCTGCGACGAATCCAAGTAAAGCGTTTCTTCATTTTTTTTTCAATCATTTTTACTTTCTCTTGGTTTCAATACCCAGATAGCTACCTGAAACCCTAATTCTTGATTGTGCCCTTTTCCTCATAATTTTTGGGTCATATCAATCTGTTCAGGTACTTGATTGTGAGGAACGTCCCAGCTTTAGGATGTGGAGATGAGTTGTTGAAACTGTTTGCCACCTATGGAGACATTGAAGAGTGAGTGAGCTATCTCATATTTTGAATCTTTTGAAATTTTGTTTTTGGGTATTTGGTACTGATTCATGTAGCCTCTGTATCAATGTTGTAGTTTTTTTTGGAATATTGTTTTGATTGTAAAGTAAAAAATGAATTTGTGGTGTTTTTCGATCTTCTTCAGGTGCAAGCCTATGGATGAAGAAGATTGTGAGCCCTTTACTGATGTTTACTGGATCAAGTTTCGCCTGTTCAGCAATGCCAGGTGATTGAATAATTTCAATTTCAATGCCTCTGATGTGTTTAGTCCCGTGTTTGAGCTGTTTGATTAGACCCATTTGATACACGAGTGTGTGTCTTTTATTCCTCTTGTTACAATGGTAACTGCTAGTGGAATCTGTGAGTTTGATGTTTTTGGACCATTTCGCTTCGTAGGTTTGCGAAAAGAAAACTGGATGAGTTCGCTTTCCTTGGGAATAGGCTGCAGGTTTCATATGCGCCTCAGTTCGAGAGCGTCTCTGACACAAAGGAGAAGTTGGAGGGTAGGAGGAAGGAAGTTTTGGCACGCTTGAACCGTAAGTTTCTAAATGTGATGAGTAGCTTGAGAAATGAATATGATTGGGAAATTCTCATGTGACTGCCTTTGTACTGAATTTATCATGATAATTACGTGACACATTTTGTCCTTTATGTATCAGCTAGGAGAAGCAAAGGGTCTACCGTTCATAATCCCAACGCTTTTAGCGAGGGTTCAGCGGTTGCTTCTCCATCACACACCAACTTCCTTCCCCAACAGAGAAACTCTGACCAAAGGTTGCATGCCATCCGAGTTTATACTCAAACAGCCCTTAAAAAGAAGGGTTTTAATGCTTTATTTGGCTGAATAGAAATGATGAAGTATCTTGTATTTGTTCAGGGAGTATATTAATACGGAACAAAAAAACCACATTAGTGGCCCTCCAATCACAAGGGTTTCTTCTGATCAGGTTCGTCATTACTCTTATACTTATTTGTCAGCTCAAATTTTTTACCTTCTGGTAGTTCTAACTTCTAATCCTTTAAGATCACATCTCAAGAAATGATTTAAGTATTGATGAGATTGTAAAGCAAGCAAGTGATTGCCATCTATTTAACTAAAATTGACAAAATGCAAGTGCGAATCAGATTTAATTTTGGTTGACTTGTCCCTTGCTTGTGCCCGCCCCTCAATTGATTCTCAAGACATCCTGATATCTTGTCATAAATCCAGCTTATTCTTATCCATTTGGAGTTAGGTTGGGTTCAATCATATTTCCTCGCATCTCACTCCTCTTCATATCACTAGGGGCCTTATCTTGCCCCTTCGGTGCATTCGTAATTCAAGTTTTAAAATGACCAATATCATAAGTTTCCTTTGATAGTGAGGGTTGTCATATTCAATACGATATATATCTTAAATTATTTGGCATGTATGATACAGCACATCGTTTCTGTATTACTCAACTTTTTTCGACATTTTGTTTCTGGACAACATTGTCTCGAATTTCAAGCTAACCCTTTTCATTTGAACTTGATTTATCTCAGGATTATTTTCCATCGCAATCCATGAACCAGACTGTTCATTTGGTCAGGGATAAGCTAAATAAGGTGATAAAGCTCTACAGTATGATTTTGTTTTTCTATAGCATCCCAAAATATATCATTTTTAAAACTTCCTTTTTTATGCCTCAATACTTTCAGATTCAATCAAGTACTGAACATCTACAAGCTGGGTCTGCATCCAAGAAACCGCGCGTAGACAATAGACGGAGAATCTGATAACAGATGCAGAAAACCAAGAGGATCCTTTTTTTTTTTTTTTGTATTTCATTTACACAAACATTCTTCTCATCTTGTAGTTGTAAATTACTGTAAAGAGAAATTGTTATTGAGTTCATTGTACACTTAAAAAGCATCCACCATTTATTTCAATGTAAAATAGAATGAATTACTCAATTTTCAGTTGGTTTCTTGTGTCCCAAGTCATTGTTATTGAAGTGTTTAAAATAGATTTTGTTATTGAGTTCACTGCACACTAAAAAAGCATCCACCATTTATTTCAATGTAAAATAGAATGAATTACTCAATTTTCAGTTAGTTTCTTTTGTCCCAAGTCATTATTATATAAGTGTTTGAATTAGATTCTAGCCAGATTCTAACATATTCAGAATTATTTGGATAAGAATTTGATTATAATCAAATCATTTTTTAAGATTATAGTTATCAAAATGAGAATTCAACTTAATTCTGTTATCTTATTAGCAGGTTATGATCAAATGATTGTAATCAATTTTTGAGTCAGCAAATATAATCTGATATGATCAAATAATCCAAAAGTACAAATTCACATGTTCAATAAAAACATTGTATGCACAGGAGGTTCAATGAAAAGGAAAATGATCCAAGTCACACAAAAAAAGATACTGGCAAGAGGAAAAGAGACAAAGTATACAAACAATTTCTTTGATGTGATAATTCACTTGATCCATATCATGAAAAAGGACAAGTATAATAATTTTTCATTGATATAATAATTTACTTGATAATTTAGGACAAGAACACCTGGTAACTAGCTGTTTTCATCAACTGGCAAACAGGACAAACATTGATATAAACATCACAATCCTTGCATAGACACAAGTGCCTACAAGGTGTCAACAGAACAGAAACCTCCTTCACCTTGCATGCTCTGCATATCATATGCTCATTCGAGCTTTGGACGTTCCTTGACGTGGATTTTGCCAACCCACCCGATATGTTCAGATAATTGTTAGGGTTAACATATGACGCCGTATCATCAACTTCACTATCTCCAAATCCTTCCTTTGGTTGATCAGCACCCTGCGAAATTATTGCCTGCTGGAGGTTGCTCTTTAGGAGATTAACAACCGACTCATTGTACTTGGCTCTATAGTGCCAATTCTGGGCTTCCACGGCCACTTGCTTTATTCTATCAACAAGTTCCTTATTCTTGCGGTTGATGTTCTCTATCTCTATATCTTTCTCGCGTAACTTCTTGGTGACCCCCTTCTCTATAGAAGTAAGAAAAGAAGCCATGTGTCTCTGCTTCAGGTCCCTCACTCCCTTCGCTAGATTTTCTTCCTGTAACAACCATTGCCAGCAGAAAATTATCACACAAAACCAACCTAATTACACAGCTATAGTTCCATTTCAAGGCAAGTACAGTATAGTATAGCCAACCAGGAAAAAAAAAACAAAAAACAAAACAAAAAAATACAATGCATAAAAGAGAGCAGGGCCTTGAAATTCCCATATATCGTCGTTCCAGGTTCCACAATGTCCAACATTGACAAAAAGGCCAGACAAAATAGTCCACATTGATCACATTGTTCAACAAGGAAAAGGGGTTTTTAATCCGACATTAATTTCTAATATATATTAAACTGGGTCATTGTTATACATATTAAACTGGGTCATTGTTATACTGACATTTGGGAATACATTGTTGGACTAACTCAAATTAACATGTTTGATTCAATACCTTTATAATAATAAAACTTTAAGGCTAAATATATATTTGGATCTACTCAGAGGAGAGCATTACCTGAATTTTAATATACTGATCAAACTCTTCTTTCTGTCGATCAAGCTCAGTCCTAATGTTGTCGCCAAGGGACAAGATGATTGGTGGTGCGGGTGTCATACTTCCACTGGCAGATGTAACAGTCGAGTTACGCTCATCATCATCATATGACAACCTTAACCCAGTTGATACAGGGTTTGGGTTTGGAATGCTTGCTGACCGGTCAGCTTCTTCTTTACATATGTTATAATTCAAGGATATCTGAAGCTTTTGCTGCCTTGAAATGTCTTCCATTTCCCTGCCTCGTTTACTGGGGCGGCGCATAGGAGTTGTATGCTCGTTTCCTAAGTAATTTACGGGATCAACATTACATCCAGCTGGTACTGACATAAAAAATGAAAATCATTAGTCAACCTAAACACAATTAAACAAATGGAAGAAACAAAAGTGCAAATCTGAGTTATCGCATTAAGAGGGAGAGAAGTTCTTGTAGTTATACAATGTAAGATGAAATTCCCAAATGTGAAAGCAAAAGAAAGATCAATAACCATGAAATTGATCATCAGAATTAACTATATAAAAAAACTACAGGAAAATCTTAAAAATTACCATCTAACACGACATCGGGAGAATCAAAACAATACTAGTATATGACATGCAATACAAAACACAGCTTAAGCATTGAGTAGACTTGAGATGTTAAAAAATTGTAAGAAAATTAGATGGAATTTGGAAACTCACAATTTCCAAGTAGCTGGAGCTGATTTGATGCATTCGTCTGATATGGGAAATGACGCTCATCGATGAAAACAGGAAGCGCAGGATTAGCATTGTTGCCTCCCAACATTTTCCTAGAGATGCCTCAATTTATGATGCTTCAAGGAATCCCGGCAAATCAAGAAACAAAAATAACCTGCAAACAAGTAATGAATAACAAAGTGAGCAGAAGCCAGCTCGGGAAGAGATGGTAAGGAAACAAGATCATCCTCTCCTATGGTTAATTATGTATCATCTTTTACACCGTAGGATTGATAGACATTGCACATGCACAGTTTATGCAATTTAGAACTAATATTCAATCAACCATATTCAGTTCCGAAGTTCGCCAAGACTTGAATACTACAAAAACAGTAAATTGGTGTCGATGAGCCACCGTGATGAACCAAGTGGCAATGCTAACGAATCCCATGATGTGTTCTTGATAAAGCAACCAAAAATCAATTAACTCCAACTCTTAGGATAAGGCAGAATCTATAATGCCATTGGTAAGTAGCAGATCACCACAGACTTAAAAGTTAAATCCATTGACTTTGATATGGAAGGAAGTTTCAAAGATCAAAGCTAGAATACTTTAAGCCTAAAACGACAAAAGAGCAAAATTTATCCGAAAGGCATCACCCGGTGACTTCGTCAAATCGATTGAAGGAAACAACAAAACTGAAAACACTGATGAGGCAAATATGGCGACAAGAACAACTAACAAATCAAAAGGATCACAAGGATTTATTTGGATACCACACTAGTGGGTGATTTGAGTTTGACTTAAAAACAAAGGGCTAGATTTTCAATCATACACATCTCTAACCAAGTTGACCATGGATCATCACTGAGAAAACACTAGAAACCCAAAAAATCAGACATTTATCTAAACACCCATTAACAATTTCTAACCAGGTTGACCATGGATCATGACTGAGAAAACACTAAAAACCCATTCAAATCAGACATTTTTCCAAACACCCATCAACAATCTCAAGTCTCAACCTTGTTATACAAAAGATGAAACAGAACTAACAGATCATCCATGATTCATAGAAATCGCCAAAAAAACAAAATCGATTACCTGAAGACCCAAAAAGCCAGAAACCAATCCTGCAATCCCACGCCAAGTCTAAGAAACCACAAGCAAAACAGAATATAAGCAACAGCTCATATAGCAAAAATTGGAAACAAAAAATAGAGAAGAAGAAAAGGGAAAGGTAAGTGTGTAGATTGAGAGATGGATACGAAATAGAGAAACCAAACAAAGAAGCAATCCCAGAAAAGGACGCAAAATCACCCACCAAACAAACCATCTCACCTCCTCTAAAATGCAGTGAAAGCGATCATTTAGGATCTTCCACCAAATCGAAACACACACAAGGAAACAAATTGGAGAGAAAAAACTTGTGGGTATTGTTGTATAGAAGTTGCAGAAAATTGGGTAACCGAAGAAGAAGGAAAAGGAAGATGAATCAATAAATAAAATAAATAAATAAATCGAATTGAATGAGAAAAAAAGGAAGTGGAAAACGAATTCAAGTCTATGCAGAGAAGGTGAAGAAGGAGTGGTTATGGAAACGGATTTCCGTTCAAATGTATGGTTTTGAGAGGAATTGGAATTGAATTGAACGGATTTGAAGATTTTGATGGAAATTTTAAAAAAAAAAAATTGGAAAAAAAACGTCCGAATTCATAGCGGACCCCACAAGGCAGTGGGGCCGATTGGGTCAGATCGGGAGCAGTTTTCTGGAATCCCGCACCGCACCATCTCTCCGTCCATCTGTTTTTTCTTTTGTTTGGTTTATTTTTTTAAGTTAATGCATCAAATTTTTTTATAGTGTCTTTTTTTAGCTGGTTTTGTAATCAAGATTGATTCATTTTTTTCTAAAATATTGTTAAACGCAACATTATTTTGTTTTTGTTGCCACTTTCTCTCCCACCTCATTTCCCACTTACTAATCACACTCAAATTGTTTTTTAGAAAATAAAAAATGATTTTGTTTCTTTAATTATTGGCCTTCTTTGTTTCTAAATTGTGGACTTGACTGCTTTATTTTTTTTTCTTTTTAATGAGTCTAGTCAATCATAATATGGTGGTTACATATTATACGTTAGTTGTGGTACATAATTGGAGATTTAACTTTTAAATACTAAAATATGAAATATGAGTCAAGTCTTCGTAAAAAAATATAAGTCAAGAGTTATATAGTTTAGGTTAAACCGTCAATGAGATTGTGATATCTCACTAAAATTATGAAACCACCGGGTTTCATTATTCCTATAAACTCATTGAGCTAGATATGCGTAAGATTGTAATGTAATGTCAAGATTATATTAGTTTACATTAGGTTAAGCCAAAAAAAGATTATGACTCATTCTTTTTTCTCTTTAAATGTTTACAAATATGAATTGAGTTTGATATATTTGACTGAAAATTAATGGTTTGATTGAAATATATGAGGATCCAGCGAGTTATTCCACTCTCACTGCTCTAACATATTTTTTTGGGTGAGTAGCAGTGAAATTCAATGACTAGTCATTTTCTCGTTGACTTGATTTAGTCTAAATTAAAAACAATTTAACTTTTTTTTATGTGATATAATAAGTTTTAGATGATTATGTAAATCAAGTATTATACTCAATTACATAGAGAGATCTATATTTTCAAAATTTGTTAGGAAGATATACATGGGTAGCTCAATTACTTTAAAATCTAAAATAATTATTTCTAGATTCATAATGTATAGTTAGATTGGGGATAGTCAAATTCAAATTCAATTAAAAACAAGAAGGTAAGGATGAGATCTATACAATACTAGACTCCTAGTCCTAGTTCCAATGAGAATGGATCTTGTGCAATACAACATGGGTGTTGTCACATGCAAGTCACGTGATGTCATGTGAACTGAAAAGGGCATTTTGGTAAAAACAGCAAGGAAGGAAGGAGTATTGTGGGTGATGATGATGGTCGGTAGGAGAGGCATCAAGAAGCATTAAATTGGGAGGGAAAGTTATGGACTGCACTGCGGGTAGGCCTACTACTTGTGGGCCCACTCTTCGTAGTTGGCGGGTAATTTTGGCGGGTGAGCAAACGAGAACGACCAGTCGCTTCCCTTCCCGTCTTGCTTTCCTTTTGAACAAGTCCACACTTCACCATATACAATACGTGAACTAATTAATAAAATATAAATGCTCTTTGTGTTACTTCCAAATTTCTCTTCTACATACTCTATCGATTTACATTTAGATTTATATTATTCAATTCAATCATCAACAACGATAAGAGTAATTTTCATGTATTCTAACAATATTAGGTTTTTTATTAAAAAAAATTATAGTGATTATTATATATATACATATACATATATACACAAATAAGATTATAAGAATAATGCTATGAGTTACACGTTCTTACTCTTATTATTATATCTCATCGATTAGTCTCGTATTTAGTTTGCGTTGACGACAGCGCAGTGGTGGTTTCTTGATTAAGAAACAGAGAATTTGAGCTTATGATGTACCCTATTTAGAATCATTTCAAATTCGTTGAGAATGAGCAACTTGAAGAAGGCGTTTGGTAAGAGAGGATGTCGATGATCATAAACCTATACGTTTGATTTTTATCCTTGGGCACCTTGCTCATTATCACAAGGAAGGAGATGAGACATTTAACGCTAGTGACCACATCATTGAACACCATTAAAACTCCCCTAAACCTCTTTAGGGAGCTTTCTTTCATCCCCATCTTCTTGAAAGTATCTCATTATACGATGTTGATGTGTCTCCTCTAAGAGATGTTAGATGTTTCTATTATCATCTTCTTATTCTTCTTTGCAGTCGATGCAAAGATTAACTATATCTCTCCTAGATGGTCTTAGGTGGAAGTAATGCAAATGTTATTTTGATTCTCGCCAATTGAGACTTAGTGGTCTGTCTTTGTACGTTGTCTCTTTTCTTGATCCACGTGCATTGTCCGTTGTGTTATCTTGTCTGCACGTGAGAGGGAGTGTTAATGTATCTCACATTAAAAGAATGTGAAGTCTATCGTCACTTGATATACATGTTGGGTCGTCCACCTACCAATTTAAGATTTTGGGTTGAAGTTAAGTGTAACATAATATATAACCAAATTAAATAATCATATAGCCAAAACTTAGTGAATTTTTAACCTTGCTCCCTTATCCCTTTTAAAGGTTCTTCATTTGAGTCCCCTCCTCAAAGTGAGGTGACATAATTAGTACACGTGTCGACTTCTAATATAGTCAAATTAATATATGAAATATTAATTAGTAGCATCACATATATTCGGATATTTGTGATCCGGAATACAAGGTTTAAAACATCCCCAATTAAAGTCAGTAACCATTTTCCAAGAACCCAAAAACATCGTACTCGAAAGAACCGAATACCAAACCATTCATATCCATCCATGACCAATAACCTTTCTTTCTTGTTTTTAATTAAGGTTTGATGTGTGATTTCACCAACCAAATACGGATGAGATCATGCGTGTTTAGCTATAATAGAAATAGTAAAATTGACTGCATGCATGCTTTCGTATTCAATTCTTAATCTTGATCAACAACGACTAAACAAATATGCTATGAATAGTTTATTAACAATTATTAAGTATCATCCAATCTTGACAAGTAGCTACCTAGCTTTTGTGTGTTAATTTGTATTTACACTGAAAGTTGATAACGATTGTCATTTTTGTTTCTCATAAATTTTGGTATAAAGTGGTGAGAAGAATATGTGTCTCAAAATATACGTAAGTGCCTAAATCAATCACATTTTTTGGGCTGATACCATCATGATTTGTGCACTCTTGTAGCTAAAATCCAAAGCATAATCACAATTTCTGTAGAGAATTTTTCAGTGCATGTATGTTTCCACCAAAGAGAAAAATTAATGTGAATGCACACATAAAAAGTCCCACACATTCTCAAACTTTATTGTTGAAACGCTTGGATTCAAATTTTGAGTTTAGTATTTAAGATTTTTTTTCAAAATCAAAACAGATTAGGTCAAGCGGTTTAAGTGTTTCTGTTTTTCTTTGGAAACTTGGGTTCGAGTCTTCCTGCTGACGGTAGAGAATGAGTTATTTAAGTTTATAGGGGAGAGTTACACCCCCTATTGTACAGCTCAACTAAAAAAAAAAATTCAAATGCACCATATAGATATTGAATGTGTCACCGCGTAATCGCTCAATGGAGTGTTGACTAGAAGACACTCTAAGCATATACAACTAAACAAAAAAGTAAGTGGTTTAGTGGTTGAAAATTTATGATTTGTAGCGGTACTTATGTAACTAAATATAGTTTGTTAAGAGAAACTATTATTATTTTTGTTATAAGTTGTTCGTGTCGTGTTATTGGTTAAATATATGTCAATTTTACATAGTTACAATTGATGTTGCTTTTTCTTTTCCTTAAGCGCGGTAGATTTGAACGAAAAATATAGATTGGGTGAGAAAGAAAAGATGAAACGAAAACATATTCTGTATGAAACATATAAAATAGATTAATAAGTGATTAACCAATGGTACGATTTAATAACATTGACATACTATTTTAATAACGATTATTTTATCGTGCGATTTAAATCGAATCATATTTGTATTGAGTCACGTGTTTTTCCATAAGAAGGGAAAATGATTTGATTGAAGATTTAAATTTGATAATTGACGTAGCGTTATCATATTTGGAATCAATTGTTATATGAAAGTGCAGCCAAAATTTTTTACAAGAAAAATAAAACGTTTTCTATGTTATGGTGTTGACTTATAGCTACATAATTACAAATGGGGCGGTTTGTCAAGAAGCCGTGTGTTGAAGGGGATTTTGTGTCTTCAACACGTAGTGATCCATACACATATATTTGTAGTGTTTTGAATTAGAATATTCTTAACACCTCAAAACATGATTATCATGACATATATGCTCTAAGCTATACGACTATTTTTTATATCTTTTTTCTTTTATCAAGAAAAATCAACTTAATCGCAAATTGAAAACAAGATAACAATGTTCATTGCGTTGATAAATAATCTAACACTTGTGGAGTTGAGATTTGAATAAATCTATCAACAATTTGATATACATGGTTTTATTTAAACAACATGTAAATATTAACAGCGCGCTTTTTAATATAATTTTCTCGAATAAGAAGATATATATTGTAAATATCAAGTTGTTAAAAGATGGGAAAAGAAGAGGTATTGTGAATATATGTGTACTATACCATTATGAATTCAAGGGTCTCAAAGTAATGTGAATGTGGGTCATGAAATGGAGGGCCTCAAACAAATGTGAAAGTCAAGTTTCTCATTCCATTATATGAGAAAAGGCCATCAATGAAATGAAGAGAATGGTGATGATTCCAATTTTTATCAAAATAATTCATGGAATCAAGTTCTTCTTGTGTGTAGCATTGAGAAATATGAAAAGGATGGACCTATACACATTCATGGCACCTCACAAAAACTGTGGGACCAATTGGGCAGTGGCTACACAGCTAGCCATTGCCATCATCAGTACCTCCATCAAATTAACTAACATTATCTTTCAATTCCACACCAAAAATAAAATACATGAAATAGGTTTCACTCATCACTAGCTGGATTATTGTGCCCTTTGTAACCTATACTGCATAAACATGAGACACATGTATGAGACACATAATACGGATAAGGCGACACATATATTTGATAAAATTGTAGACATGACACGTCAAGAGTATGTTCAATAATCAATGACTATATATTTGTGACATGAGTACATATAGGTCATATTCGTCCACATGTGTTTTAATTTAAAGTGCGGACATGTTCAATTAATTCATATTTATAAAAAATTATCGGACACGGTACATTGAGAAGGTGAGAATGTCCATGCTTCATAGTCGATAACTATGCTAGATTTGTCTAGAAACAAACGATTTATGAAAATTAGTACTCCTTTTCTTTGCCTCTAAATATTTCTCCAAATGTGTTGATTGCTTTCACTTTGGCTTTGCTTGCACTTCTTACAATACTACTAGTACAATATATTCTTGTTGGCTAGCAAAATATATAGTAGCCAAGTTCCCATTTCCCATTATCTTTTGTTCTTGCGTGGAGAGCTTGAAAATATTCACTCATAAGCACAAATTGGCATAATTTCCATGTCTGCATTACATCCCAAATAGCTCCATCAGATTGGTATAATTTTAGGTCAAACATCTATTATTACATATTCCTTCGTTTCTATTTTATCATATTATCTAATCTCTATGTTGTTGTTCGTGTTCTTGATCATGCACACGATAAGTAAATTACAACTAGTAAATATTAATGAATGTCCAAAAATCTTGTAGAGAATCGAATTGCTACACGGAAGACTTTATAGGTATTATCGTATAATTACAGCTATGTGACATTGTGTATCGAGTGTATACGGTAGTTTAATTAACATGTATATAGTTTCAAATTGGTGATTCTTAAATTCTGTTTTGAGGAAAATACAAAGACAAAAAAAAATGAACGTAACTTATAATAAGAATAATACTAACACGTGTAGGTAACACCTAGGTGTACGAATCTTGATGCACAAAGAACATTGTTCGAGATATCATTTCAATGTTCAATGGTTTTATTTTCGTTGTTTGTTACAACTTCATTATTGATCGTTTATATATTTTCATAGTCATTTTACAGTATTTTCACTGGCACTCAAGACTTTGTTTGTACCCACTTAGCCTTTTATACATGTATGTATGACAGATTGGAAACCCTAAAACCAAAATCATTGACTTGTATATGCAATAAGATCCCCAACAAGTCAATGCTCTTTCACCTATAGTTTCAGAGAAAATGCACTCTTTTCAGGTAATTAGATCATGACACAACCAGCTGGGAATTAATGAGAAACCAGATGATGCATAAAATATAAACATCAGGTCATGATACCAAAGCATGAACCTCACTATCAGCCCTAATTAATGTCAAGTACATGATGATATTCAAGACAAAATTAGAGTAAAACACCAATCATTAAGCTAACAAAACAAACTAAACATGTCAAGTTTATTTGAGTCAGTGAGAGTACTCTTCTATCTACAATAACTTGCAGTGACAACTGGGAAAAAACCACATTCCCAAGAGATGCTATACTAAAAAAAGTAAGCGATTTCGACCCCGAAAACTGATCCAAAACCCTAACCCTAGAGATCAGGAGCACATTCATTTCTTGAAATGGAAATATATTGTTCACTGAAAGGGTGTTTTTGCCCATACTGAGTGCCTTGGAGCCTTTCTTTCTCGGAAGCCATTGCCTTCTACATGTATCTGCAAAAACATTTACAACAGAAAGTCATGAGTACTATAAAAACATACTAGGGTTCAAGAAACTTTTTACAAACTACAGTACCTTCTAATACCCTAAATAGCCATCTCATAATAAATTTGATATATATGTAGTGGTTGAACTCTAAGATAGTGACCATATATATCCCTTAAATGTGTAAATCTTGAATTCTGTTAACATGACAAGATGTGATTGATTACTTGAACACCATGGAGATTGGAGGGTACTAATCATTTTCTTACTAATTACATAGAAACAACTAAAATGTCCATTAAATAACCTTATTTATATATATGTACTTCAATCATGATTTACATATAACTTAAACCTTTGTCACATATATGGATCGATGAACACTTCAGTACGCAGAAAAAAAAACGAGAACGCATAATTTTAAGATTTTAGAGTTTGAAATTTTAAAGGTAGGGCTCTTAATTTGGAATGGGAGCGGAAATTTCTTACTTCTAAACAATTAGTAATAACATAATTAATTGAATAAATCTCAACAGTATACAACGAGAATAGAGATTCAGCGTTTGGTTCGTTGACATTAAATGTTCTGAAACGGAGATCGCTGATATAGCGTTTTCTGGTAACTTAGCCTAAAACGCCTACCAATCAAGATAAAAGAAACAAGTTGTTGCATATATGTGCATATATATATACATACATAAGACATTGTAGGAAGTTGTAGCTATTGGCAGATACTAAGGTCTTTGATTTACCTCAGCAACATCAGAGTCATACATAAATTTTGAGTCATTTTGGCTGCAGCTCTCTCCATCTTCTTTGTACTGAGCTGGGGGGAAATGGGCCCACTGAAACAAAACACAAGAGAGACACATACATATGATCAAGGTCCTATGTATGATGATCATGTCTCATGTTGGGTAGCCAATAGATCATAGTATTTAACTTACATTTTTGGCAGCTGCACTAAAGGCTTCCTTGTGAGCCATGTTGGGGTTTTCAGCCTTGAGCCTTTTGATTTCTTCTCTGCTGAAATCAATTCACATCAAGCTAATTCTCGTATCGTAATCAAAACATTCTATAACATTTGTTAAGTAATTTTCTCACTTGATGAACTGGTTGTACGCTGATGGCGCTCGCTGTCTCTTCTCTGGTGCTGCACAAACAACACAATACATATGTAGGTAAATGTTGTCGCAAGCTTATAGCAAACTTATAAGACAAATCTTGTAACATGTTTGTAGTAACCAAGCTTGTAACACAAAGTGGCGACAAGATTGCCACACTTTGCTACAACATTGGAAACTTACGTTTGTTGACGACATGATTGATGGCAGGAGCTGTGTCCTCGTCTTCGTTGTCCGAAGATGTCACCATTGATGGACAGCTGACCCTGTCTGATGCCTTCCAAGCATCCACTTCTTTAGGGCACACTTCTTCTTCCTGAACATGAAACATAGAGATCAAGATACAGTAAATGATCTATGTAACAGAAGAACAAGACTTATTAATTGTTGAGCAAGAAACAAGTGTGTATATATATACTTGATGGTCATTGGTCAGGGAAGCTAGGAGATGCAGAGGATGAAGAAATGAAGCTTTGGTCATGTTGACAGAGAGGAGGCTTGTGCAGTGCCCACATCTCACTGTCACCACCATGGACAAGCTGCTACATGGGACACTAACCTGCTTGTTTGTATATGCAAAACATAGAGTAAATGATCAATAACATAAACAAGATCTTTAAAGAGAGAGAAAAGGCAAGACTAGGTTGCATTAGATTTCCTATGTACCAGCAAAATGGTGGTGCAGAAACCACATTGTATGTAGCAAATCTGGTCTGGGAGATCGAAGAGATGATTGAGCGTTGACATTACGATAATGATGATGATGATGATGATGATGATATTGAGTGTTGAATGTGAGGAAGAAATACAGTACAAGTACTGTGGGTCTTATGAGAATGAGGTTATTTATAGGTCTTAGAAATGGAGGACACGAGCAAATAATATAGTTTTTTTTCTTTTTCTTTTTCTTAGTAATTTTGTGCCAAAAGACTATTGTTACAAATAACTCTTAGTGATGTCCACTTGCATAGGTACTCTCAAAACTTTGATTCCACAAATATATATTAGATGTGCATCAAATAAATGTCAAGACGAGCATGAGAGACATTTCAGACAACCCGTGAAACGTTAAACCGAGACAGTAACTTTTATGCTCATCTGATGTTTGTCTTATACAATATGAAACTTAAACATGTATTGTGGTTGGAGTATCGTTTATAACATTAAACCCTTTTCTCAATGTAGCAAACTTGAATTGTTCATATATTTCTTCAAAGAAAATTATGTGAGAGATTGGTGTGTTGGGTTCTTAAATGCTTAGGAAATAGTAGCAAACTTCAAGTTTGAATGAGAGGAGAGGTCAGATGTCAATTAGGGTCCAAAGTTCTAAGTGGAGTGAAGAGTGATTGACTAGTGAAAGCTTGTTTGTTTCATGTGTTGTTTTCTGTTTATTTAATTAGTCTCTGAGGTGGTCAGCATTCACATTCAGCACCTAGCTGTCTCTCCCCTCATCTTCTTCATGATCAAGAAAGTGAAAGTGCATTGAGTTTTGCCATATTTGAGGGAAGGGGAAGTTTCTAGAAGAGTTTCTGCAGAAGGAAACTAGGCATCTTAGGATTTGTCTTTCCTGATACACAGCAAGTGTAATTGACATTGTGAACCCCTCACCTCCACTTTCTCTGCTCTCTTCTTTATGTTACTTCCCATCTCTCTCTCTCTCTCTCTCTCTCTCTCTCTCTCTCTCTCTCCTTATTTACCATTCCATCCCTTCTGTACTGTTGAACTCACCCATGTGCTTGCAAAGTCAGTGCAGACCCAAGGTCCCCACAGATCCAACCCCCCAAAACAGGTAATGAGGCTTAACTTCAAGGGTTGGCTTGTGCTGTTTTTGACATTTTGTTCAAGCTGTTTCAAGAAACATAAACCTGAGTTTCAATCCAGATTATGATGTTGAACCAGCACTCAGCAGTCTGGTGATCAAGTCAACAAATTGAGTAGTTCAAAGGGCTGATCATATCAATATATCCAATTTAATTTTTTGATAAATGAAACCAAATTTTGGAATTACAAATATTAAATGTGGAGCATTGTTGGTAAGTGTTAACATTATTACTCAAAAAGTTACTACAAGTAACCAATGAGAAGATGTCTTATTATATAATACTCATCATCTCTGAGTATATGGTGGTTTGTGATAATATGTTTACTACATATAGATGAGTTCTTTTCATGTTATTTTGTTTTAAATTGTATTTTAATAGTTATGTTAGGCCTATAGTTTGTTTTTATTCCTTTGATGGAGGTTGCAATAGGTTTTTTATTGTTCAAAATTTTGTTTTAATTTTTCTTGATGGAAGTTTTTTTCATTATGAAACGATGAGTATTACTTATGATTGTTGCACGTTAGATGTTTTGAAGAGGATAGAAGTTGTTCTTATTGTTCCACCGTTGCAGTTAACATTTAACCAACTACACGGTAGTTTTAATTTTTCTTTTTGAACATATGAGATCTACAAATAACAACAAACTTTCACGAATAACCAAATTATTTTTTTGTGTACAATTTATGGGAAAGCAGCTTGGTGGAGTTACAAATTGTTATGGCACGTACAGCTATGTATGGAGTGGAAGGGGACATAGAGTAGGGAGCAATGAGGACCACTTTAGAACTAAAAAATGAAATGGATGATTGATCTGTGCTGGGATGCTAGGGAACTTAATGGTGGTTGCAGGAAACTTCAATGCGATAACAAATTATCAAACAATAAGTCATGCTTTTTGGTCCCTTTGTTTCATTAGTTTTGCACTTAAAATAGATAAAATCCAAAGAGAACTACATTCCAAAATTTGATGATGAATTTTGTGATTATAATGAATGAATGATTTGAATTAGTGAAAAGCCACTTCCTCTTTTTAGTTTCTCCTTTTTTTTGTCCATTTCCTCCCAGAGAGCAAACACTACAGCAAAACACAGTTATGCGTAGCTACTCCCAAATTGCGGCTTCACGGACTTGCTTCAAGTAAAAAAGTCCACGACCATGAAAACCTCGTGCCCACCTAAACACATGACCGCAAGAATAATGGCCATAGGACATGAAGAGAAGTCCACATATAACTCACTATCGCGACGACCAGTTGGTCGTGGCAAATTCAACATGGCCATTGAAAATCGGACGCCGAGGAAAAAATCGAACATCCAGGCACCAAGAAAAGAGACCGAGCCTTCGTACACCAAAAGAGGTAATCAAGTTATTCGAACACCAAAAAGAAAAAAGTTGGATGTGATAACATAGATAACTAGTAGGATATGTTTAAAAGATTTCTTTTAGTAAAACATTTCCAATCGTTGAGCTACAAACATGTCTTTATGTTTCAAACCGAAAGAACAAGTCTTCTTGTGCTAGAGTGGTTTTCGCCACGATCTGTTATCCACATGTTTATGGGTGTCTATTTTCATAACACATGTACAATTTTCCTATCTGGATACTAGAGTTTGGGGGCGTGTTTGGAACGCCACACAAGATCACTAACCCATTTATTTTTTAAAAAGAGCTAATATCTTCGAAAAATGGGGCAAATTTTTGTATCATTACAACATAACTCATGAATTATCTTATTGATCATTGGATGGTAATGATATCATGAGCCAAATTATCATGCATTTGAACATTTCACAATATTCGCATAGATTGTAAATTTTGCATGAAATTTGAAATAACAGTATCTTGAGAATGTATTGATACTAAGCGAAGGTAACATGTGAAACAACTAGCAAACAAGTATCAGTGCAGCAAAAAACATGAGCAAAACTTGAAAAAATAACTTCCAAACAATTACGAACACAATAGGTGGTAGACATGCAGACATTTATAGGTAGTTCACATGAACTAACATGAAAAACCAGTTTCCCTGTATTTTTTGTCTATGGTTTGTGATCAATCTCAAGAATGAATACTTTTCAATGAAGCATAATAGATGGCTTTTAACCTGTGTGAGTGTGATCAATCTCAAAGTTCAACACTGATGCATAAAAAAGAACACTATCTGATACATAACTGAAAAAATGTGCACTCAACAATGACACAAGTACACAACACAGCAAAAGAATACATACCGTAAGCAAACAAACATATCACGATCTAAATGTTGTTATTTCCAATACAATACATTTGACTCCTCTAACATGGTATTTACTGGTACCAAGACATTTACTAATTTGGATTCGGATAGTGCAGAAATTCAAAACAGCAAATGAAGAACTTGCGCAAGTGTAGCACATAGGAAATGTTTCTCAGGTGAATACAGAACAAAATACAGAAAGATGGTCATATTTGTTGAGTTTCTACTCCTTGACCATGCATTCAGTATGGAGGGCTAACCATGCCTACAAGCATCCCAAGGCAGTCTACTTCTTACAATCAACTAGTGGTTGTCAATATTACAGAAAAAAACTGTAGAATCAATTGACACAAATACACACCAATGCACAAGATATGAGTAAGTCCAATCCAACAAGTCTTACCCAAAACTAATATGATGTGAAGAATCAACACATGAAATTCAAGAATTAAGATTTGCCGCATAAAGGTAAACAAATATTGCTAAACACAGGACACTAGTGTAAGGTAATATTGAACAGTGGACAAATGTCACTGAACCTTATAATTTTGGGGAATACTGGGGGGTCTAGACACATGAAGAACTTTCCAAGACCGAGATTCATCTGTTAAGAAGACAATTCAAAAGGGGGAGAGCTCTTAGGAGGAAATTTTGCCAATCCAGTGATGTAATGGGAGCAAACATTGGTACCCATACGATCAGATGGTTCTGTAATCTAATAAAACTGAGTCTAGACACAACTGAGAAAATGTAGCACTCACAAAGGTACTGTCTACAATCTAATTTAGACAAAACAATCATTGGGACAACCCATAATCTAGTCTTCAAAAGCCCCATTGCAATGAAAAGTGAAGCACTAACAACAATACAAACACAAAATGGAACTCCAGAATTCATAAAGGATCATCAACAGAACAATAGAACAATACAGGAGGTATCACACCACTCGGGCACAACTAACTATTGCCTACTTAAGGTATTAAATTCTCCATCATCTCACTGCACAAGAACAGTCATCAACTAAACAAAAAATTAAGCTAACAACAAAGATAAACATGGGCATTATCAAATTCACATTTCTAAGCTACAAGCAGATGATCATACAAATTATAGCAACTTAATATGCAAAAATGATATAACAATAACCTATAACATTAATGAAAACCATCATTCATCACAATAAGATAAAGTTAAAATAGTTTCAAAAACACCATATAAAGAAACAACTAAATATCCATCTGAAATTCGAAAAGGGACGAAAATTATAAGATGAGCGGATATAAAATAACCTAATCACCACCGGCCTTGGAGTAGACATAGGTCAAGCCACACTTGCCGCAGTAGTGGCGGTCAAAGTGGTTGGCCATGAAGGTTCCGGCACCGCACT